>RJWM01006440.1:0-84414 GCA_004363535.1 Dasyprocta punctata
GCAAGGCAATCAGGTTGACAATCCAGTTGAACAGTCATGTTGCCTGGTAGAGAGTCCTGAACTCTGCATTTGGGGAAGGAAAGAAGGCAAAACGTTGACCTGAAGACAGTGTTCTACTTTCCATTTTCCTCGAAATGTTCTGCAATATTCAAGGTCAAACCTAATCACTGAGATGAACCAGACCTCAACGTTTGGACACTAAGAAGACGAAACTGGATTTCCTTTCACATGGCGTCGTGGAGCTGGACGGTCAAGGCCTCGGGATGCTCTGCTTCGCACAATCATGAAAGGACTCTTCCCCTGGGGCCACTCCTCCACCCTGTAGGGCAGTGCTGCTTGGCTCGGTCACCTGGGTCAGGGTCACCATCCTAACTGGGTGGCAGCCGTGGGAGGGAGGAAGAGCATCCCCGGGAAGAGCCACATCCACGGGAGACGGGAGTCGGAAGTCCCACACAGCGCTCACGCTCCACAGGGGGCTGCAAGGGAGGCTGCAAAGCAGCCCCTAAGCTGCGTGGCCTCGTGGGCAGGAGGAGAGGAAGGCGGACACGCCATGTGCCGTGGGCTCCTCGGGTATCAGCCTGTGCAAACTCTGTCTTCCCTGGCTGAAGAGGGCCCCACCCCCGACCCCCTACCTGCGCTGCTCGTAGATACCAAGGTGAGCAACAACACGTAAGGGTGTCAGAATCGGTCAGCCACCGCTCTTCCTCCTGTCTTTGATGCTGAGAACGTACCAGACGCACCTCTGTTCTAGTGCCTAATGCTTCCGCTTGCTTCTGCACACCCCATGTAAGAACTCACAAAACGCACTGGCCCTGCAGGGCGTGGTGGGGCACTCCCGTAGTCCCAGCTAACGGAGAGGCTGAGGCACGAGGATCGCAAGTCTGAGGCCAACCTGCAAAACTTAGCAAGACCTTGTCTCAAAGTCAAAGTAAAAAGCAGAGTGCTGATGTGGTAGCTCAGTGGTGGAGCCCTGGCGTAGCCCGGCCAAGGTCCTAGGCTCAGTCTGAATATATAAGATATAAAAAGCAATTGACCAGGGTTCTGGCTGTGTTCATTCGCAGTGACCAAGACAGGCAGATCCTCCCATGGCCCCGAAACCACCCCAGCCTAGTGCCGTCCGCACAGGCGCCCCTGAGCAATTGACTTGACGTCCATGAGGTTCAGCACACTTACTTCCAAAAAGGGAGCTAGCGCGCCTCCATCCTGTGATGGTAACTAGGACTGAAACCATCAATGCATGGGGAGTTCTTATTTTTAAAGAAAAGCTGTATAATAGGTAACTATTTTGGCTTTTTGTTTATTTTCAATCAGTGCCTTTTTTTCCCTCGCCTTTTTCCAGCCTGGTAAGCCGTCTCTCTTGCACCCCTCATCCGAGTTCTCCCGGTTATACTAAATTTCTCTGTCACCTAAAGTCTGCTCAGCACCAGTCTGGCAATCCTTCTCTTTCTCCATTCTCATCCCATGATTGTTCATGCTTTTAGGCCATGCTTCATGCTATCACGTGATTGTCCCACCAGGATTCATCTCTTTGGTTAGAATTTAAACTTTGCTAAAGGAGCGTGGCCCATGCCAGTGGGTCCTGGGGTCACCTCACATCTAACACAGCGGAGACCACAACACCTTCTTGCAGTAAACCCTCTGCTAACGAAATGAAAGCTCGAGCAGATTAAAGATAGGCCTGCTCGACCCCCGAGAAACAAACCAGTCCAGAAGATTAGTCCCACACATTAGCTGACTCAGAGTTTCTTTTCTAAATAGTAAAATATTCTGCCTATGTGGATGGAATGAGTAACGCACTCTCCCTCTGCAGAAGAAGCTGAAAATGCGGCCCACAATTATGTTACAGCCGGGGGCTTCTGGTAACTCACGCTGCTGCTTCTGGGTGGTGTTTACTCTGCACGGCCGACACCTGAATTTCTGAGGCTGAACGCGGTCCAGGTCCTGTGTTTGGGGTTCCAGCACTTTGGGGACTGGCACATGTGTCCGACAAAAATCCGGGGAATGCTCAGCCTTTCGCTTCTCTGAGAATCGTGCCATTTTCCAAGAAAAGCTAAATAGCTCATTCATGTTTTACCCCTGCTTCTTCCAGCCTGGTTTCCTGGGGATATTTTTTAGCCAGTCTGGTGTTTTCTTTCTTTCTTTTTTTTAAATAGGCTGCTGTAAATTGGGAGTTTTCAATTTATATTGGATAATTCTGGAGTGTGCTTCTTAGTGTGTTGTTAAACAAATGATTTTCTCTTTATTTCATGTATTACCATGGAAATGCCACTCCTATGCACCGTCTCTACTGTGCCCGTGACTGAAGCCGACAAACTCCCCCCAGAGTATAAGCCGAGGCCCCCCGAAATCTCCCCGTACTGGGCTGAAGCGAGCTAACTAATAAGTACCAGCAGGTAACCAGGCGGCTATTTTTTTTTTCCTCCTGCACTACTTTTATCATCAAGAGAAGTGGGGAATTTCACATTTCAAGGGCTCTCTGCACAGGAAACCCTAGTGTGGCCTTAACACAGACAGAATTCTCCAGGGGGGAAGTCCTGGGGTAACCTGGAAAATTTGAGCAGAGGAACAAAGCTCCTGGACCGGATGGCATCCATCTGGGGCATCCGGAAGGAAACCGATAAGTGTGTGTAGTGCCTGCTAAGAGGGGGCTCGCGCCAGACCACCTCAATCCTTGGAATAGGAGATGTCCCCGGAGCTGCAGTCCTCTGCGCCCAGACACACGGCCCGAAGGAAGCAAGAAGCGTCAACACAGACAAGGAAAACACTTGGTTTGGCTCTGGTGGTCGGGTCAGGCCGGTGTGAATAGAGCAGGAGAAACACCCAAGAATCGCCAAAGCTCCTTGGGAAACAAAAGCCACCAGTCAATAGAGACAGCCTTTGCACAGAGCTAAATAAAAGCTCCCCTTCTTTAGGATGGCGAAGGCGGCCACAGTTACGGAGAGAGCACTGAGTGGTGCTGTTAGTTCCAGGAATCAAGCAAGCGGCACCGTAGACCAGGCAGGTCTGTGTCCCAGAAGCATGGAGCCAAGCCACCGTGAGCAGTGTCACCCTACGTTTGACATGGTGCTGGGGAGCCGAGGCCCTCCGATACAAGCGCCAATTCCTGGGAAGGGCCAATCCCACAACTGGGAGAGCTCATTCCCACCTTGGGAGAGTTGGTTGATTCTCTTCATGACAAGAATCAATTCCTACCACTGGAAAAGCTGGTTTCCTCTGCTGGGAGAGCCATTGGGCTGAGTCAGTTCCACCACTGAGAGGGCTCTTTCCACCCACTGAAAGAGCTGATTAGCACCATTGAGAATCAGGACTGATTCTCTCCCAGAAAGAGAGCAATCGTGTCACTCTCGGGCTAGCAGGGAGGGACCATCCTCATCTTCAGTCTCCCTCCTGATGCAGCTGGAACCTGAGGACCACAAACCCATCAATGTTGTCCTTAGCAGCCCATGCCCCCATGGCTGTCCACGCAGCAGGCTAGGGAGGGTAGAGAGGCCGCCTCGGGGGCCAGTGACCGTGCGTGGTGTCCGCACTGTGTGCATCACTGTGAAATGCTCGTGTCTGACCAATACCCTCCCCTACTGGAACTTGAGGCCTTGGAAGGCAGAATTCAGCCAGGAGGCTCATCCCTCGCACCCCAAATATCACAAACCCTCAGGCACAGCAGCTTTGGAAGAATGTCCGTGGGTTGAAGGACAGAAGAAAGCTGCCCACCAGCATTCGCCAGTGACTGGGTGAGGAGAGCCAGGCAGCGCCTGCGCAGGCCGGTCATTCCCGGACAGAGCGCTGCCCTGTGGTGAGCTGGTTCCGGATTTGACCATTCTGCCCCAAGCAATACAGCCGAGCTACGTAAAAAGGAAAACAGAGAAACTTGCCGAAAAGATTATATTTATGCTTTGCTTGGCATGAAGAAAAGTTTGGAGATTAGAGTATTTTAAGATGTCGTTTAAAAAATACAAGAAATACATCTTTCTCTCCTCACTTTTCAGAACTGGCCTAAGAATGAGGGGACAGTTGCCAGGATTATTCAAGGAACCGTGCAGCGGCAGAAAGACGTCAGGTTATGGGATTTTCTGCCACAGAAGGTTTTAGAGACCAGCGTTGTCTGGATTTGATGACAGGTAATGACATTAACTAATTACAAAACTAATCACATTTGGAGCGGTGGAAGCTGGGATCATGATAAGCATAATCAAATCCCTGAATTCAGGGCTCCGGGACTCAGAGGATAAGTTTCCTCTCTTGGAAAGCTTGACCAGATGCCTTTCGGGGTTCTTTGTCTGGGTATTTTGGGAACTGGAGACACCGAGGAGGGCGGCAGGCAGCTGCGAATGATGGCGCTGGGCAAGGTGACTGACACCGGGCCCCACGCACGCTCGCCTCATCCAGATTCCTGGCCCACTGCACCCCTTTCTCTTCCTCGCAAAGCCTGCAGACCTCACCCCTGCCTCCGCCCGCGGGTGGGCCCCCTTGAACAATCTGCAAGCCACTGTGCCCCGGTTTGTTCCTCTAAAGAGTTGAGATAAGCATCTTTCCAGTTTGCCCCAGCACGCCAGTGTGAGACTCCAGGGAAACAGCGTCTGCACAGTGTGTTACACACTGCTCACACGGCGTGTTGCACGCTGCTGCGAACGTAAAATGCAGCGCTAGTGTGAAGCCACTGGGAAGGCCCCAGGGCAGGAGGTGAATCTACCTCGTTCACCAAGAAGCTGGGGATTTGTCCCACTATTAAAATAAGAAGCTGGATGCTGGATGTCCTTTGGTCTCTTCCCTCCCCGCTCTTGGTCCCAGGGGAGGAAGGGGCCACGTCTTTCTCTTCCCGAGCCTCCAGGTCATTTCCTTCCCACCCGCGGACACCTCAGAAGCCCCAGGGTACAACGCGAAAGGAAATTTTAAGTGTAAACTCCACCCCGCAGGCCTTGGAAGGCGGTCTGCCTGCACCTCCTCTCGAGGACCAGACCACTTGCCCTCAATTATAATCCTCCTTGGAGTCGAGCCTCGCTTTTCAGCAGCAAGCAATCACTGAAGAAAGAGAAAAACATAAAAAGATCCAGGTCCCAGTTAACTTTTCTCTGATTTCTGCTTAATTCTGGGGAAGTGTTATTCTGTTGGCAAAGTGGAAAACAGGACGAAGAACTTGAAGATTAACGAAGGCTCTGACGGTGGCAGCCAGAAGGAGGGAGACCTTGGTGGTCCTGTTCAAAACCCAGCACCGGACAGGGCTGGCCCGGAAGCGCAGCTGCCCAGATGTCCACCACAGCCAGAGTCCGTCATTCAGGGGGAAGGACTTGGGGTAAAAGAGTGCACTTCTCATTTTAATGTAATTTGTGTATCTGGTATTTTCTATAACTCAGCCAGGTTAGTTTGCTTTTATTGGTCAATGAGGTGTATAACCAACCTCACCTTTTAAAAGATGGCAACGGTTTCAATTATGGAGCACATATCAATCCTACAAGGGACAGAGGCTAGCACACACGTGTGCACACATGCGCGTGTGCACACACAGCCGCATTAACATGGTAGAGGATGTAAGGTTTAATGTGTTATGTATATAGGGGATTCAGGGGCCTGAATGTCCATCAGAGGGAAAAAGCCTCTGTGAAAATAGATTTGAAACAACAGGCAGCTTCATCAGATAGACACACAGCGTCCGTCCCTGTCCCCTGCGGCGCCCCTCAGCGGAATGAGCGCGGGGAAGAGGTCCTCGCCAGGTGGCACTGCCGCGCAGCAGCCTGCAGCCAGACGCCCCCCAGCGCCCCTCCCCGGACGGGGCTGAAGCTGGATGGGCGGCATGGCCACCTCATCATCCAGGGATGAACCTCGGAAGCGATGCAGGAGGCTCCCGGGGTGTTCAGCCCTGCAACACAGCCTCCTATTTTGGGGAGTCCCGGAGGCAGTTTGAAGAGGGCCCAATGAGAAACAGCTGTTCCAGGGTGTGCAAGAGGGAGGAACTAGTGCGAGCAACTTCTTCCGGAACCAAATGCGAAGAGCAGGGCTGTTCAGTGTCCCGCTCATCCAGGCGAGGCGGCGGAGTTGGCGTGGCACTGGCTGCCCGGTGCGGAGGAGGGGGCCAGCTTTGTTCCTGGCCGTGTGGCTCATGGTGATACCGAGTGCCGCTGTCTCCTCAGCAGGGACAGGCTGGTGACGGAGCCTACCTGCGGCCCCAACACGGTCCATGGCACCAGCGCCCACAGGAAACTCAGTCTGGGCCTAGGTGCTGGCCCTGTCCTCAGGGCTCTGCCCTCTTGTGACCCCATGAGGTCACCCTGTCCCACGACCTGCCCGAGGCCACGCGGTCACTGGAGTTAGAGGAGTGGCGCTCAATGCCAGGTTGACCCCAGAGCAGCCAGCGGCCCTGTGGGCCATCAAAGGACAGAAAGTCAGGGTCGGGGCTGCAAGGGAGGAGCAGAGGACTCGGCGGAATCACGACCATCTCTGCTCTCCAAAGCCAGACGCCACACGCCCCGCCTCCCGAACGCCTTCTTAAACCCTTCTCCACGCTCAGGACAGCTCAGGACAGACCACCGAGAGCACGCAGACCGGTGCCAGAGGCCAGCCCGAGACCGTGGGACTGTGAGCTCCCACCAGACGGCGTCGCTCTACACGGGGACCACGGATGCACACCCGACATGCACCAGGCACGGTGGCCTTCGCGGGGCAGCTCTGTGCACCCTCACCCCGGCGTGGGGCGGTGTGGATGTCGGTCCAAACTCAGGCATCAAAGCACATTTGCTAATTGTTGAATTTCTATCTTGAAGTCTCCTCTTCTACAGCTAGCACCACATTCCCCCGAAAATAAGACTGGGTTTCATTAATTTTTGCTCCGAAAGATGTCATAGGGCTTATTTTCAGGGAATCTCTTAGTTTTTCATGCAAAACAATTGACATTTATTCCTATACAACAATCTACATTTATTCACTTATTTGCATTCAAAAATCTACATTTATTCAAGTACAGTCAAGTCATCTTCTTCTGGAACATCATCATAACTCCACAACCCAAATTCTGGCCAAAATTCTTGTGACTCCACTTCCTTTTGAACCAGTAGCCCCAGTCTCGGATCCAGCAGTAGAGCCCTTCTTGGCCTCCCCTTGTCCATGCAGCCTGCCTGTGGCACATCATTACTGCACACCATGCATTGAATTACGAAGGGTCTCGTTAGACGGGAGCATGTCCGTCGCCATCAAGTCCCCGTGTGCCTCAGACACTGTGCCTGTCCTCTGACCGGTCAGTCAGCAGGAAGTCTCCAGCTCATCCTTTTGCATAGGTGTTTATCTCTCATCCCAAACGGCAGCTCGGGTATTGACAAATACTTAATTATAGTTTATATTACCATTTATTTAAAGTATTAAGGTCAAAATTATTATTTATTTATATTTCATTATATATTAATAATATTTTTATCATTCACTACATTTGTCATGTGTTGCAGTAGATGTACTAAATGTGTCCCGCTGGCTGTCCATCTTAAATGGGGCTTATTTTGGGGGTAGAGTTTCTATTACTAGTATCCTGAAAAAAGCATGCAATACTTATTTTGGGGGAAACATGGTAGAAACTCTATCCATCCAAGCACCCCTTCTCTAAGTCCTGGCTGAGCTGTGGGGGTTCTACAGTTCTGACCAAAGGGGACAGGCATCAGTCCTTGGCGTCGCACGTCTAATCAGCACCCTTGGGACTGCCACTCAGTGGCTCCACCCAGTTCCCAGGAGTCCCCTGGCGCACATGCTCATCTGACCCACCTGGCCCCTTCTCCTCCTCTTCTTCTTCTTCCTTTCTTCACCCCCACGGTGACCTGCCACCTCCGATAGACAGGCCTGCTGCTGGGCCTGTGTGTGGCCCTCCTGTTCCCACAAGGACCAGGCTGATGCTAAACAGAGCCAGGCGTTGCCTGAGCCTGGCGTCTGGATGACAATAACAGAGACCCAGCAGTGGCCAAGTGGAAATTTATCATGAGCGTAGCACGAATGCCTGGCACGGGCCTGGGAAAGGAAGCAAGGAACCGACTTCTTCCTGCCTCCCAAGCCAGCCACCTCAGCCAGCTTGGCCCGGCAGGGCACCCTGACCTGGAGCAGGAAGGCACCGGAACTAAAGAAATTGGAGGCCAGGGCAGGAGCCTCTGAGACGGGGGCAGGGAGGTTCTGGAAGGTGAACTTGGAGCTTAGCAGGCAGAAGACAGTGACAGGGGACTGCAGAGGACATCAGGGGTCGTCCTGAAAGAGCTGCCACCACCGGGGGGAGACTGTCACCTGCCTCCCCGCAGCCACAAGAAGGTGCTAGCTGTTGGCTCTAGTGGGTAAAGGCAAAAAGGAACCCTGGCTGGCAAAGCTTGGGTATCTCATCAAACACCTGGTCTGGGGTGCAGCTCTGGGGGGTGCATGGGCCTGGAATCCCCAGCATTCCCAGAGAAACCACCATGGCTCTGAGCAATGGCTCCCAGAGCTCCAGGCTGGGCCCACAGCCCCCCTGCCCTGAGCAACACCTGCACATGCCAGGTCCCCTGCAGACCCACGGCCCCGGGCCTCCGATCCGAAGCCTTTGCTGGCTGCCGACTACGTGACCGACCGCACGGACTCTGGTTCTGCACGCTGCCCAGCACAAGACAATTCAAGACAAGAAGTGCACAGGGTGGCTGGCTGTGAGGCCCACGCAGCTACACGTGTGTGCACCACAGAGCCCAGGAAGGATGCACAGATGACTCCACGAGGCCTGGCCACCATGGCAGAGCCACAGCCGCCCAGCTCTTCAGGGACCCAGAAGTTGCCACTCAGGCTCTGTTACGGTTCAGATCTCAGTTTCCCCCGAAGTCTCGTGTGTGGGAAGTGACTTGATCACGGAGTGCCATATCCATCAGTGGATTCATCCATGAAGGGGCTCCCGGCTGGAGGTGCTATTAGGAGGTCAAGCCTCATTATAGTTGGGTCACCAGGGTGTGACCCCACTTGTCCTGGCTTCACCCTTCTCTCTGTGCTTCCTGGCTGCTCTGGCGTGAGCTGCTGCTCTCTATCAGACCCTTCTGCTGTGCAGTTTCTTCCTTGGAGCCAGGTGACCATGGACTGAGCCCCCTAAGACAAGCAGCCAGATTCAGCCTCTCCTCCTTTAAACTGCCAGTGTTGGATATTTTGTCCTAGCAATGGGAAAGTGACTTACAGACATCCACAGCCCTCACCACTGTGGCTGCGGCCTGATAAAACCAAAAATGACCCACCTGGGTCCAAACCCAGGGTCAACAATTCTATGACCCTGGGAAGATGACTCTGAACTGAGCTTCTACTTCCAGAACTGTAAAAAGCACACAGGACTGACTTCTTGCAGGGGTACTGGGGGGAGGACATGGGGTGATAACTAGGGCCAGGCCACCTCACCTCTCCATGGTAGGAGTGACCTGCAGAGACACAAAGAGAGACATAAGCAGCTGGGAGAGTTGACTCTTGGAGTGCAGGGAAGCAGCAGTGGGAGGAGCTGGCTGAGGACACTCCCACCTGGCAAGGTTCATTGTCACCAGCCCATGGGAGCCACCTGCTGACCTCGATTCCCCATAAAAAACAGGCATCAGTGCATCCTGATGGGGGTCCGATTTGACATCCAGCCTGCGCTGATGCTATTTGTAAGTGGATTCATTCTCTTGGGCTTTTGGGTGAGTTTAAGACTGTCTGCTTCCATACAGTCATTGATGTAAAGGAGACCGTGTTAACCAGCAGTGAGTGTAGTACAATTCAAAATGATGTGCTTGCCAAAAATGTAAATCAGAATAAATCAACTTCTGGCTGCGTTAGTGGAGCAGACCGAAAGTCCCGGTGTGCTCTGTACGCTGCCCTACGAGGCCGGAGAGGAGGCAGCTTGTCCAGAGGGCGCCAGGGTCCACAGCCACAGAAATTCCTCCACCAGGCCAAGGCGAGGAGATGGGGCTTTGGTGTTCGTTTGTTTGTTTGGTCTGATTTTAAAAAAAAAAAGATAAGAGACCATCTTCAGCCTTCTTGGGCTTTAGATGTAAGAATGAGCTTCGCTGAATATGAAGGAAGATTAGAACTGAGGGGAGGGCCCAGAGGACAGTGCGGGCTCCAGGAGGAAGGCTCTTCTGGCCACAGGGAGACGGGGCAGGGCCTGGAGGGGCACAAGCTCCGAAAGCCAGCACATCCACGGCCGGTGAGCAAGAGTGGCAAGGAAATTCGTGTGGTCGCAGTGGAGACTAAAGAGGTCGTGGTCCAGGACTCAGGCCCTCCACACGCCGCCTGGTGGGTGCCAATGTCGGGCCACTTGC
Source organism: Dasyprocta punctata (assembly GCA_004363535.1). Lineage (NCBI taxonomy): Eukaryota > Metazoa > Chordata > Mammalia > Rodentia > Dasyproctidae > Dasyprocta > Dasyprocta punctata. The sequence continues at coordinate 10,257 of RJWM01006440.1, forward strand.
TGCATCCCAGCACCCCACAATTCAGGTCACAGAGCACGGTCCCTCCGCCGGGCACGGTCTGGTTCCCCATCCCCAGGTTTTCATCTTCCCCAACTCAGAGGAAGGAGAGGAAATCGAGGGACATCCATTTGCCCTGAGGAAAACCACCGGCCCACCGGAGGTTGGAAGTGGCAGGTGAATCCGTCTCCCGGCTCCCAGCCTATCCTGAGCGCTCAGGCCCCAGCTCTGGTCTCTGCACTGGTTTCCCACAGCTGCTGGAACAAATCCCCCCAACATTAGTGTCTGGACGTGGACTCGTCTTTGAGCCCCGTATTTATCCCACCCTGGCCTCCAGTGGTCAAGCAGTTAGAGCTGTGGGTTGGATCTTTAATGTCTTCCAAAGTTCAACATATTGAAAGCTTGATCCCAGAACGGCGCCCTGGGAGGGGGTGAATGCTTCAGGAGGCGGGAGCCCCTGTCTCTGTGCCCGTCCCTTCAGCCGCAGCCCTCAGCGCGCTGTCCCACACTCCTCCCGCTCTGCGCTCTGTGGCTGAACTCCCCACAGAGGAAGCAGCACAGAGACTTCCCCCCAGCTCTGCTCGCGGAGAACCAATGCAACGTGTGTCAGCCGTCAGGAGCACTGCTCCTGGTAGTGGTCGTGGTAGCACCAGTGGCTGCAAGAGACCAGCAGTTCCTGCAGCTTTCAAAGAGATTTAGCTTTTTCCCGAATAGTGCTTACTCACAAACGGAAAGCCTACATGCCAGAGAAATGGCCATGTATTGCAGGGGATTTTATACTATGCTGAAGATTTATTTTCTCCTCTAAAAGACATTTCCAACACGGTGATAGTTTTTCACTAGAATACCTGCTAAGTGAATAGAAATAGAAAAAAATATATTGCACACCAAATGAGAGAAAATTCATTCTGCTACAGGAAAGTTAAATTAATTAATTAATGAGTACAAATTCCTTTCAAATGAAATGCATCCTCTTCAACAGCTCCAGGTGCTGCTGTGAATGTCCTGAGTGCTGACCGATTCGCATTTCCTACAACTGGCCCCTGGGGCCTGGGGCTCCCTGGGAAGGAGCTCAGCTTCACGGGGAAAAGGCAGAACGGGGTATCATCGCCTCCAGATTTGATTCACAGGGGCAGGAAAAAGCGGGGACAGGGCAGGACCTCCTCCTGCACCTCTCAGGTCACTGCAGGTGGCACTTGCATGACGGAAGGTTCTGAAAGGCTGAACTTCTCATCAGACAACTTTACCCGCCCCTTTGTTCTCAGAAAATAACGTGACTTTGGGAATTTGAGATAAATCCGAAAAGAACGAGTAGCTGATTATATTAAATATGAAGGCAATAAGAGATACGATCAAAAATGCAGTTGATGTACAATTATTTTTTAATTGTTACAGTAAAAGATACATTGCAAATAATCTCAGAATACCCCCCTTGGCTTTGAACGCACTTAATCTCACCATTCTTGCCACTTTCTGGAAGTTCTCTTTCCTGAGTGTGTTTAGTTGTCCTGACTGCTTCAATGTCCTCAATTGGTTCAAAAAGGTTTACTTTCAAACTTAAAAATAAAATTTGAAAAAATTACCTTTCATGGTCATTCGGATTTGGGGGAAGAAGCAGAAATCATTCAGTGCCAAATCTGGTGAATCAGGTGGATGAGGACACATGACCGTGTTTCTATCTGACAAGACCTTGCCATAAGAATTTGATGAATAAGCTGGGCATGGTGGCACACGCCTTTAATCCCAGCACTCAGGAGGCTGAGGTAGGAGGAGCATTGTGAGTTGAGGCCGGCTTGGGCTACAACACAAGCACAAGGCCAGCCTGAGCTATGCAGTGCGACCCTGCCTCAAAAAACCAGGGCCGGGAGTTTGGCTCAGTGGCTTAAGCGCCTGTCTGGCAGGTGCGAGGTTGTGAGTTCGATTCCCGGTGCGGCAAAAAAAAAAAAAAAAGAATTTGATTAATAAGTTGTATTCAAAAAAAGGGTGAATGTTAAATAAAAAAATACATTGCAGTGAAAGATACATAGCTATTAACTCCCTCTCAAAATGCGACTCACTTCATTCAATCCCACTATTCTTGGCAATGTTTTTTACTATAATTTTTTTTATTTTAACCCTTTGCCATTTTTGTCAATCAAGTCTATTGGGTATTCAAAGGGCAAACATCACAAACAGAAACTTTCAAAACTCACACATCTCTTGCCGTGACAAGCCAGTCAGTGTTTTGCTGGAAGCTGCTTTCTCCGAGCACATTTGACATCATCAACTAAAACATTAGGAGACACATCACTGAGCGGACATGATCTGACTGCGGACCGTAACTAAGGGCATGATTCAAGGAGTCCGGCACGGCTTGTTCAACAGATGCCCTTCAGCTGCGTCATTCATAGTGGATCGTTTTGTAATGTGGATTCCCTTAGATTTTCACAAAATCTCCACTTTTGAATCTCCCAAGCTGAGGTGGCCTCTATGCTTCAGTCGCTCGTGCAACCCACTTGCCGTACTTCAGCATCACTCCTCTCATGAAGTGTACACACACACACGTGTGTGTGAATGCACACTCACACAACATAAAACACAGTATCTGGAAACATTTGCAGCATGGTGATGTATGAGTCAGCCATCCGTGACTGTAACAAACCACCTGAGATAATTAATTTAAAAAGAAGAAAGGCCCAGTTTAACACAGTTTCAGAGAGTCAGCTCCTGACTGGTTTGTCCCGCTGTTTCTGTGCCTGCACAGAGGCAGCATGTCATGGTGGCGGCACGTGGCACAGAAGCCTCTTAACCTCCTGGCTGGGATGAAGGAGAAGACAAAGCTAGGTCTAATTTCCCCATCAAATGTTTGCCCCTGGGGACTGGAAGACCCATGAGGCCCCACCTCTCAGTTTCCACCAGCTCCTAATGGCACCATACTGGGGACCAGCTCCGGCCACACGGCCTCGGGGGACAGTCCTGACCCCAGCCCGGCGGGCAGCACAGCTCCTCCTCACTCCCCATCTCAGATGGGCGCCAAGGCCATGGGCAGCACAGGGGAAAGCGGGGAGAACGTCTGTATTTCCGGAGTATTCCAGCAGCTCAAGTCTCAGGACAAAGTGACCTGAAGGTTTTCCCAACTCTGCTCTACGCAAGTATTACTGTCCAACCAAAATCAGCTTATTCAGCTCATAGCTAGCTCTTAAACAATACTGACCTATGAATGAATGAATGAATATATAGATTGAATGACTGAACTTTTTTTTCTTTTCTGCAGTGATGGGAATCAAATATAGGGCTTTGTGCATGCCAGGCAAGCACTCTACTACTACAGAGTCTCACCCCAGCTCAAGACTGGACATTTCTGAATCCACGGAAAGATTGAAGAGAGAATGAAGGGCTCAACCCCTGGCACTGATAGAAGTAAAAGGAGGAGCGGGAGGGGGAGGAAGATGAAGAGAACAAGAACAGGAAGGGAACAAAGAGAAGGAGGAGATGGAGGAGGAGGAGGAGGAGGCGGGGAGGCAGGCGCAGAGGATGCATTGGAAAGAACAGTGGCTCACAGCCTGGAGCTGCAGCCCAGGGACTCTGCCCTCTGACGGCCCCCGGTCTCACTTCCTCCCACGCCGAGTAGGGCTGATGACCCTCACACTAACACGGTTCCAGCCAAGGTCTAGTCCACACACACGGTAACTAGAGACTTAGGAACACAGGGGCTCACATTCTCTCACTTGGGCTTCCTGGCCACAGCAGGTGGCAAAGCAGAAGTCCATAGCACTACCGAGGAGCACTGCCACCACTAATGATGCACCCCGAGCCGGGATCCCTGCCACGTGCACAGCCCCCGCTCCGGCAGAGGGGGAGCAGCCCGGACACCTGAATGGTCCCAATCTCCAGTGTCCCCCAAGAGCGGCCATGATTTGTACATGGCTCACATCCTCAGTGTCCCCCAAAGGCCATGTCTCGAAGGCTGGGGAGAGGCGAGGCTCCTGGGGAGGTGCCCTTGAGAGGTGTGGGGACCCCGCCTCTCTCCTTGCCGTGACACGGGCGGCTCTGCCCCACCACTCGATGACCTGCTGCTGCCCCACCACAGGACCTTGCCTCCACGGACCGACAGCATCTGAGGTCATGCACCAGAATAGGTCTTCCCTCCTGGTACGATGGTTGGCTCAGAGATTCCATCAGAGGCAGAAAGCTCACTAACACAGCCCAAGGCGGCTGCCGGGATGACCATGGCCCGACCCTCCCCCTCCCCATGGTTTCTTGCCCCAAATTCTCTGCCTTCCTGCCTTCCACACAGCTCCCCATAACACACACTGAACTAGACCCTGAGCTTGTTTCCAAAGGAGCATCACTGCAAAGCACGCCCGAGGCCTGGGGCTGGAGCCCAGTGGCTGCTCTGACAGTGTGCTTATCATGTGCAAGGCTCTGGGTTCCAATCCCAGTACCAAAAACAAACGAACAATGCCCTGCACATGTATTTCTCAGCCCAGAGTGGGCACAGAGTGGATATGCAGGGAACTGGACAGAGGCCATAGGCGTCTAAACTTCATTGATAAAAGATCAGACAGTAAACAGTCCCAGCTTTGTAGATCACATGGGCCCTGTCACGGCCACCTGGTACTGCAATATCCAAGCAAAAACAATACACTAATGAATAAGCATGCCTGTGTGCCAATAAAACTTTATTTATAAAAACGGGCAACAAGTCAGTTTGCTCGCCAATCCTTAGACTGTATCAAAAGTATCCCTCAGTAAAAAATTTTGTCTCTTCCAGTCAGAGCAGCACCTCCAGGACGCGCGCTCGGTGAGTGCACATATCCAGGCACTTTGCTCCTCCTCCGCTGCCGTCCCTGGCCGAGAGGACAGGGGCATCTGTCCTTGAATGGCAGTGATTGTGAAAGGCAAAGGGGGCGACACGGAGAGGCGGGGGGCAGAGCCGACCGAGTCTGTGTCTCACCCAGGACATCAAGCGTCCTCTCAGCCTGCGGAGTCGGCTCGATCCCTTCGCCAAGAGCACGGAGCCCCCGTCTGGCTTCCAGGCGGCTACCGAGGGCACCGGGGCCAGGTTTACACAACGCCCTTGGGAACTGGTGGCGGAAGGGACATAATGCTGTTGGCACGACCGCGTGCGTCCTTTTCGTGTGAAGCTACATGATCACTTCTCATTTCATTTCTCGAGCCATGGCACACTTCCACGTACTAGGCTAATAGCTGCGGGAATCTAGTTAAAAGGAACCAAGCAATTATTTTAATTAGAAGAGAACAAAAATAACACTCCTGGCTTCTGTTGTAAGGGGCAAGAAGGAAGTAGTCAGGGTTCAAAAAGATCCCACAAAATATTTCTGTGAAAGGAAAAAATAATTAAGAACAAATTTAGAATGTACTTGCAATAAATGGGCCAAATAAAATGAATGGCCGCACTGTACGGCAAGACCCACTCACAGCGGAGAGCCGAGAACGTCCATCTCCCGTGGCCCCTTTGTAGGGCACAGTTAGCTTGACAAAGAAAGGGAACGTCTCACGGAGACTTCAGTGATCCTCCCGAATCCCGCGCATAAACTCTTGAAGAGCCTCTGTGTAAACTCTTATTAATAAGAGAAAGGAAAAGCATCTTGGTTGATTTGCCTTTTAAGCAGGAATTTTTTCATTTAAATTCTTAAATTGCTTAAGTGTGTTTCTCTGGAGAAAGCTACCTTCACAGAAGATCCCTGTGGCTAACCCAGTGTATAAAAAGTCATTCCATCTCAGAGGATTGGGTTCAGCTGTCCGGGACGAGACTTCATCGCCAAGTTCGCCAGAGTCTTCACCCTTCTGCCCACTTCCGATCCAGACATAATGGCCGCTTTCTCCCATCTCAGGCTTCCAGAAGGCACTCAGCGGAACTCAGGACGGTCCGCAAGTCCCCGTTGTTCCAGCTGCTCTAATCCAGACGTGTTTATTGAGCACCTACTACCTGCAAGTTTCAGGTGTCCAAGACTCTGCCTTCCAAGAGCTCTCTGACTGTCTAACCATGAGACAGAGCCGGGCAGAAAGGAAACCCCTGAAGCCCCAGCGGGCTGGGGTCACGGGGGTCTAGCCTGGGTTGCCTGTATGAGAATGGAAGAAGACGTCCAGGAAGAAGACGTGGATACTCTGCTCCAGGGAGAACAGCCAGGGACACACAGCACCCAGGGTGTGCGCGGACGAAGCTTGCAGAAATAGCAGGGACAGCAAAGCTGCCGACCAGAGTGGGCAAGAAAGCAAGCTGGACAGGGGGCGAGGGCCAGGCGCTGCAGTGCCGGCTCGTGGGGAGCCTCGGGCCCAGGGTGGCGGCGGGGAGAGGTGGGCCCGTGGGGCCGAACAGAGCCGCAGGAAGGGAAGGAGAGTCCTCCTGAGACAGCTGGCAGCGAGGACGCGGGAGGAGGGCACCGGGCACCCAGTCTGCTGGCGGCTGGGTCCTGGACTTTGCCGCCTCCAGAGCCAGGCAGAGTGAGTTTCTGCTGTTTGTAAATCACCCAGTCCAAGCGTCCCTGGGAGAAGAGATGAAGAATCATCTCACAGAGTGACGCAAAACCACCGCACGACTTTCAGCCGGGGCGAACCATCTGTTTACCACGTAGAGCGAGTGCGAGAACGGTGGGAAGAGGAAGAGATGGAGACCAGGGTCCCACTGATGCTGTGGCCCAGGCGATCTGTGACAGAGCCGGGCCCTGAGCTAGGACGACAGGACACAGGGAGGGAGCGCTGAGGGAGGCCGACTAGCGAGGTCGGGAGTCAGAGGTGAAATCGGCTTCCAGGTGCCTGGGCAGGGCCGGGTGCTTTACCCACATGCCTGTCTCAGGCCGCCAAGGGCCCTGCATCTATAGGCTTCTCACACCAGGACAGGTCCACACCCGGGGTCCAGAGCCGAGTGCGGGAACGGTGTCAGCCTCGGACACGCCAGTGTACCGCAGCCGCCCGCCAAATGGAGTCCCCAGTGGACAGCCCCATGCTGCTGACTCCCTTCCCCAAACTCACAGAGCTGGCTCCCTGGGAAACCTGCGAGCACATGCGCAGAGGCCCCAGAGGGAGGGAAGCTGGTGAGCACGTACTCAAACACACTATGTGCGCGTTTAATTACTATATTAAATTAGACTTATTTATGTTTTAACTTTTAAGAGAATACAGTGGTACCTCGGTTCATGAACTTAATTCTTTCCATGATACTGATCGCAAATTGAAGTGCGTAAGAACCGAATTGAATTTCCCCATCAGGTCAACGTTGAACCTAACCATTGAATTTGGTTTGATTCTGGTCCAGTTCGGTTTACAGCCAGAATCATGGAAAGAGTTAAGTTTGTGAGCCAAGGTACCACTGTATAAAGAAGGAAGCCAAGCCCAGTGGCATGCACCTGTAATGTCAGCTACTCAGGAGGCTAACGCGAGAGGATCCTACATTCAAGACCAGTCGAGGCACCTTAGCAAGACCCTGTCTCAAAATAAGATGTTCTTAAAAGTCCTGGCCGTGTAGCTCAGCGGTAGAGCACTTGCCTAGCAGGCATGAAGGCCTGTATGCAGTGATCCCCATCCCTGGGAGGAGTGTGTGCGCGTGTGTGTTAAAAGGCTGCTTCTCATCCAAAGGTGCTTCTCTGTCAGCACTGAAGAATAAATGGAGAGATAAAAGAGGGATAAAGACAAAGAGAGAATACTTATCTCATGAGCAAGCTGAATTTGAAAATGCAACTGATGAGTGCTTTTACAGCAAAAGAAAGTAACAGTTACAACTTAATTCAGTAACATTGCTGTAAAACTATTTTTAAAAATATGAATAAAATGCATGCAGCAGTAGATAAATATATAATACTTCACACAACCAAGTTGGATTTAGTCTAACATAAATGACTGTCTTAACATCTGCAAACCCTTTGAGGGCTGGAGTCATAGCTCAGTAGTGGAAAACTTGCTTTGTATAGGTGAAGTTTTAGGTTCCAGGACAAAAAGAAGAAAAAAAGAAGAAGAAAAATTCATCACACTAGCAGAATAAAAGGGAAATGCCATTGTGATCTTTCCATAAATCAGTAGGTACTTAATTTATGACAAAAATTTCACCACAGAGCACTGAAGAAAGGAAGTGTTTTCCATGAATGGTGCAAGCTCAATGGATAGCAATAATGGAAGAAAATAAACTTGATCCCAACCTCACACCATACACAAAAATCTATGCAATGGGCCACAGAATAACTCCGTGGTAGGATGAGAGATACTTTTGGCTTCAATTCCCAGCACCAAAATAAAAGAAAAGAAGGAGGAAAGAAAGAAAGTGAGAGAGAGATGGGAAGAGAGAGAGAGGGAAAGAGACCGATGCCATGTGGACCATAAATCTAAGACAAAATGTGAAACAGGTTTTTAGACTATAAAAGTATACTTTCATGGCCCCAGGAAAAGTAAAGCTCTCTTACAAGGGCATAGAAAACATTAACTACAGAAGAAAATGCTGATAAAATATACTGTCTTAAAATTCAAAGTCCCTAATCCACACACTATAAAATAGTGAAAAGTCAAACTCTGAGTGTCATGCAATAGCTACAACACATATAACAAAAAGATTCATATCAAATATATAAAGACCCCCCTATAAATACTCCCCTAAAACCAGTCACAAAAATGGCAATCCAATATAAAAAGAACAAAGAGACTTGAAGGAATGTGTTCACAAGAGAGAATATCCAAATGATCAACATGCCTGAAAAAAATGCTTCATTTAGTAACAATCCAGGAAACAAAATTAAAACTATAAAGACAGTGTGCTGTATATGACCAGAATGGCCAGAATCAGACTAAGAATCCCAATTACTAACAAGATTGTAGAATGGCAAACCAGGCGTAGTGGCGCACGCCTTTAATCCCAGCACTCGGGAGGCTGAGGTACGCGGAGTGTTGTGAGTTCGAGACCGGCTTGGGCTACAACACGAGCACAAGGCCGACCTAAGCTACATAGTGCGACCCTGCCTCAAAAAACTAGGGCTGGGAGTTTGGCTCAATGGCTTAAGCGCCTGTCTGGCGGGTGCGAGGCTGTGGGTTTGATCTCTGGTGCCACAAAAAAAAAAAAGGATTGTAGAGTGGCTGCAACCCTGAGGCAAGCCTTTTGGAAACTGCTTGACGCTATCTATTAAAGTTGAGTGTGGTTTTGCCCTAGAGATAGTGCTGCAGTCAGGGTTTGCAAGGGAATAGATTTAACACAAGACATACAGTTTATAGAATTACTTTATAATATTCGTCCAAATAGTCAAATGCAGAAGAGTGCAAGAGATCTATCTGCATGCTAGAGACCTGAAGAGTCAGCTGAGGGCCTGGGTCCCACTGCAGTGTCCCACCCACACACGTCCAGCTGGAGAACCAGAGCCCAAGGCAATGTTTTCCACCAGTCCAGCTGGAGTCCTAGCGCCCACGACAATGACTCATGCAAGTCTGTATCAAGGATCTGCACTGGGAAGGCCCAAAGGCCAGCGGTGGAGGCTAGACAGTCTGCACCAACGGGATGAAGGATCTGCGCCAGCAGGCACCGGAGCCAGGAAGCAATGCCCAAGGTAAGGACCAGAGGTCCCCCAAAGGGCACTGCAGCCATCCTCTGACTCCAGTGAGGACCCAGCCCCTCTGACCGTGAGAATCAGCGGAGTCTGTATCAGGGAAACCAGCCACGGCAAGCTTCTCCAGGAAAACCCACAGCGTGCAACCTTCCCCTCCCGTTCTCCTTTTACGTCATTTTGGCAACAATCCTCAGTCTTCCCCACCTCAGAACCACTGACTCAGTTCAGCTGGGTGTTCCAAGTTGACCATTAGTTAATCCACTGCCGTTAGTAATTTCACCTTTAGTCTATAGAGGGACCGAAAAGAATGCACGTGCTCACATGCATGTGCGCGCACACACACACAAAATATGAACAAGAGAAAGCGTCCAGCTCACAGCCACACTCTGAGATGACCAAAGCTCAAAATGTTCACCAGGGGCACGGTGGACAACCCATGGTAAGCGATGCATATAATGCCGCAAATTGGGGAAATACACTATGAGGACACCCAAAAACATAGCTACGGTTCATCGATGTAATGTGGAGAATGAGGCCAAACACAGAAGAACACAGCCCAAGGCCAGCACTCATACCTCAACGATAAATGAAGCTTTTCATGCGAACAAGACTTCTTGAATGATTCCATCCACTGTATGACACTTTTTTAAAAAGCAAAACCAATCCACAGTAGCCAAAGCCAGGATTGTGACTGTCTCTGAGCCAGAAGCGGGGACCCGATCGCGGGGCAGCAGGAACGCTGGGCTGCCACGTGAACTGCTGTCCCCGAGCCGGGAAGTCTGGGACACACCACTCCAAACCGAGGCTTCCGGTCACCTGTGCAGTCCCAGTGGAACTCCAGCTAAAGTTCCCCGTGTTGCCTTCCATTCCCTTTGACTACGTAACCAGAGGGGCTGATGTAGAAAGTTCCACGGACTGTGCGTGGGTTCCTTTTCCACCGCTACCATGAAACGCCTGGGGTTGGGGGTGTCCCGGGAAGCACGCAGTTCTGCAGCTCTGAGAACGCAGACTGCAGCCAGTTCCACTCCGGGGAGGGAAGCACAGTGGTGACCATCGTGCCAAGGGGGAGGTGACACAGAGACAGGCACCGAGCCAGGGGAGGGCCTGGGCTCTGTCCTTCCTAACAGCTCACTCTCAAAGGAACCAGTGGCTCCCCTTCCCTTCGGAGAACCCCACCCCTGATGATCTGAACCCCTCTGAGATGGTCCACTAGCCTCCAACACTGCAGCCAGACCTGCTAGCCCAGGAACCCCTGGAGGGCATGCTAAGCCACCCCCAAGGCCCAGTCAAGCACCTGTATTACCTCCAATCAAGCATACTTGGATGACCAAGTCTGCACTGACCTGTATGCCTGGTCCTCCCCATGTGAGTTGCAGGGCGTGAAATAGGAAGAACAAAGCCCATGGCTTTAGGCCGGCTGGGCTGGGTGGGCAAGGACGCCGCCCCATGAGAAAGAAAAAACCGAGCTACCATGGGAGCAAGGCTTGAGGAGAGGAAGGGGTAGACAGACAGACAGAGACAGCACCAACAGCCCCATGTATAAAATAACGAGGATAATAAAGAGTCCGCTGGAGGCTCGAGCATTTCCAGCCTTATTACACAAAATGGAATTAAGTGGTAACAAATTTAGCCTAGCTACAAAAAATGCTTTCATATGAAATGTATAATTAACCTGCAGCCAGTGGTTAGTACAATCCAACTCCTCCCTCCAGAGAGAGGGAGAGACAGAGACAGAGACAGAGACAGACAGAGACAGACAGAGAGAGACAGAGACAGAGAGAGGGAGAGAGAGACAGAGACAGAGAGACGCAGAGAGCAAGTGAGCACTGTTTATGACAGGCAGAGTGCAGTCTGCAGTTACTCTGGCCCGGGCTGAGTTACCCGCTGGGGTCAGGAAGAAAACCTTCCCTTTGGCACAGGCTTCGCGGCTCTCCTTCTCCAACACCAAGGGCCCCTCCAGGCTGCCCGGCCGGCAGCGCCTTCCTCGCACCCGGCTCTGGGAAGACGCCGCCCTGCGCCCAACCACAACTTGCCCTCCGGGGCAGCAGCTGCAGTCTGTGTTTAGGCAACACCAAAAGGTAAATACAATGAACATAATCGAAATTGTTGCTAACAGTACTGTTTCTGCATCAACAATCTATAAATATAGGGAAGAACCCGATGTATGTGTGAAGTAAACAGAAGGTACGCCTGTACTGAGGTAACGCGGAAGACAGCTCTATAATTTAGCAGCTTGGATTTCAATTGTTGCATTTTTAGGTGTGAAACATTAAGAAAAATACAGATATTACTCATCAAAGTGATTGTCCTGTGCTCTTGTATACCTTCTATAATTTATTTTTTTCGGGGCTTTTTACTTCAAAGAAATCACTAGCTAATGACATTTCAGACTTTAGAAATTTTTTCGGATAGCACACTGGAATTCCCTCAGGGACAGAATTGTGAATAAGTGGATTTTTTAAAAGATCATTAACAGATATTACAAGCCAATTCAAACTGAGCATTTTCTTTGCAAATTACCTTTAACTTTTAAAGCCATTGGAGAAAAAAAAAAAAAAAGACAGTGAGTGATTTAATTTACTTAACCTGTCTACAGAGTGCAGCTTTGTACTCCACCGGCGATTGCATTTTTAACCAAACGAACAAGAATCTCTAACTATCTCTAATAGAGATATTTTTCTAAATTATCACACTCGATGAGTGATATTTCAAAAGAGAATAATGTTTTTTTTTTTTTTCATTTAGCAAGTTGTCCTGGAATTGATGTTTATTCTATGGATATGTTTAAAGCACAGCAGAGCCCTGCATGTCTATATCTTGTGGCTTAATTAAAACTCTCCAGTAATTAGCATGTTTATCACCTCCTGAGTGCGTGCATAGTGGCGCTTTGGTGGTGGACTGTGGGTTTTTTGGAGGGGAAGATAGGGCTCTTTCATTTCACGATCAAACCATACTTTCTGGACTAAAGAGCTAATATTTGGGGTGAGAAGCACCTCTATTCCTTGATGCGTCAGGCCTGGTCTTATTTGCATCAGCACCCTGTTGTGTGTGTTTTCCGTTCAAAGGGACCCCGTGGACTTCAAAGCGAGTCGCCTGTGAGGACCGGCTACGTGGGAGTCCTGACGGGTTCCAGAACAGACCCGGAGCCAGGAGAAACCATGCCAAGAGCTGCTCACACTGGCACCCCCAAACCATGTTACAGAATTAAAGGGTCCCCCCTGCCCAGGTCGCCCCATGGCACGCGTGGGAAGCGTCCCCAGGCCTGCTGACCGCTGAACCGTCTTCTCCAACTGCGGCTTATAAATGTTTGATGAGCTCCATTCGTAAGGATGTGTGTGAATAAGGACTCTGGGATCAGTGTCCAGCGCAGATGTGGAAAGGCTCTCATTCAAGGTGCTAGAGTTTCCTTTTCTCCCTTTGAAAGTGCAAAGTCAACTTAGCAAAGCAAACAAAGGAATTTCATAACAGCCTGGGTGCGCCTCCCATCCGTAAGAGACCCACGGGGCTCCACGCTGGAGGATCTTCTATCAGGGAGAGAGCCACCCAATAACTAAGGGTGCAGGGGTAGAGAAATGAACCTTTAGTGTCCCTTCTGTGCCAGATATTTTCATTCCTCTTTCAATCCTCACCAATACACGATAAGGTAAACGGCATCACCCCGCTCTGGAGATCACGCAATGGGCCTTTGAGTGCGCAAAGTTGCAGGGCAGGAGGAGCAAAGCAAAGTTGGAACCCAGATCTACGGAGCCCGAAGTCCACGCTGTCCCTGCAGCTCACACCAAGTCCCTGGGGCCCTCCAATGCCAAGCTCACATCCTGGGGACGCTGCCACACCTCTAAAGCACTGGAGCCTCCAGGCTACACCCCAAGTCAGGCTCACCTGGGGGACACTGTACCCTGCACCCTGGCAATTAGGTGGCAAACGAATCAGTTTGCCCAAAAAGGTTAGCTCAGGATCCTGCCAAGAGATACAAACTCCTGGGTGGCTGAAGTCTACACTAGGGCAAGCACGTGTCACAAGTGTGTCCCCAAGCACAGCCCCCCGGTGATCCTCAGGAGATAAGGGGAAGTCCATGTGACCACACCAAGGGTCGAGGATGACAGAAGGGCCAGCCCCAAGGCAGAGCCGCTCTTGGCCTTCTGAGCCCCAGAGGGCTCGGATGCAGACTGATGTGGTCACCCGTCGGGCTCGTCTCTGCCGTGAGTGCACACGGGGACCGGATGCCCGGGCGTCACTGTGAGGTCGTGGCCAGCCCGAGCTCTGTTCTGATCACCGCAGGCTTAGGTCGCTGGAGGGCACCCAGCTGCTCCCAGCATGGCCTCCAGGCCCCTGCATCCCGGCCAGCGAGCTGGCCGGACCCAAGGTCGAGTCCTTCCCTCCGCCAGCCCGGGTCCCCCTCTGCACAGGCAGGGCCCCGGGTGCCCCTGCTGTGGCCGGGTGAGGCTGAGGCAGTGCAGGGCATCCACTGGTGACTGGCTCTTGGCGTCCACACAGGGTGCCGCACAGTCCTTCCTCCAATTCCAGGCCCACGGCTAAGCCTCTGGATCCAGATCCTCTCCTCTGCCAGCAAAAGTGATTCTGAGTACGGCATCTTCACGGGACAGAAATCAAGCCCAAAGTTCAAGAATAAAGAAAACACAACGGGACGATGTTTCCGAGCACAGAACCCATCACTGCGGGAACGCGGAGCTCCTGCAAGGAATCTCTCACTGCCACCTGGGGTGAGGGTGAGCCCCAGCACGGCCGGTCTCCCAGGGTCAGAGGTCCAGGCGCCTCCGGGGAATCAAACCCCAGACCAGGACCGAGGAGGAGGCCACGCTCTGTGCCCCACACCCTCTCCATCCACATCCCCCCGCATAGCGCAGAGTTGGGGCCCCAGGGCCCAGGGCAGCGATACATGCGGGGGCCGCAGCCCAGGCCCAGCACGGCACCGGCGTAGGAAACGCTGTGGAGGAGGCACCCGGGGTCTCTGAGGCTGCCTCTCACTGCCAGTGTCCCTCAGACAAAGGACTTCTATCGACAACATACAGAGAATTGGGGAAAAACGGACCCCCCAAATTCAAAGACCCAATCAAAAAATCAGCATCTGAGGTGAAAACGCACTTCTCAGAGGAAGAAGTGGAAACAGGACATAAACACAGAAAGATACTCAACAACCCCACTCATCTGAGAGATGCAAATTAACACAACACTGAGATCCCACCTCACCCCGGGAAGAATGGCTGTCGTCAAGAAATCAACCAGTAACAAATGCTGGAGGGGCTGTGGGGAAAAGGAACCCTTCTCCACTGCTGGTGGGAGTGTATACTGGTGCAGCCACTGTGGAAATCGGTGTGGAGATTCCTCAAAAGCCTAGGATTAGAGGTCCCATTTGACCCAGTTATTCCCCTTCTGAGTATCTTCCCAGAAGAACTAAAAACATCATACCACAGCAATATATGTGCACCCATGTTTATAGCAGCAAAATTTGTAATAGCCAGATCTTGGAAACAACATAAATGCCCATCAATCAAGGAATGGGTAAAGAAGATGAGGTCTTTTTATTCAACAGAGTACTACTTAGTCTTAAAGAAGGATAAACTTGAGACATTTCTGGGTCATTGGATGAACCTTGAGATCATACTCTTAAGTACACCAGACTTGTGTAAATATCACATTGTCTCTCTGGTGTGAGAAACTGAAAGAGTAAATAAGGACCAAAATGAACAAGAGATATTGTGAAATGGGAAGAAATTGTTCAAAAGGAAAGAAGAACTAAGGCGGGTGAAAGGAAGAAAGGGAAAAGGGGGAGAAAAACCCATTTAACGAAAAAGAATAACATGGAAACACAGCTTTGTAAATAGGGAGAGGAAGGGGGTGAAAGGGAGGAGAGGGGATGGGGGAAAAAGAGGAATGGAAATATATCATATGTAGGTACAAATTCCCTGAGATGAACATGATCATCATGTAGATTCAAAATGTACCAATAATTTTAATTTTAAAAAAAGAAATCAGAGATACAGCTCAGCAGCACAAGTGCCTGCCAGGCAAGTGCAAAGTCCTGAGTTCAATCCCCTGTACCAAAGGAAAAAAAAGAAACAAGAAGAGTTTCGCCTTAAAACACAGCTCACCTGGTGCAAAACAGGAAACTCCAGCCAGCCGCCTGGCTTCCCCCACGCAGAGGCAGCGGACCGGGCGCGGAGCCGGACCTCGGGTGCCCCATGCCGGCGCCCCGCGCTGGGCGTCCCTCCTCCTCCCTGCGCGCAGCTGCCTTGTCGGGTGATGTCCCCGCCCTGGCCACAGAGCGGGCCGGGCTGCTGGGGTCTCTTTCTTTCGCTAAGTATCTCTTTCCACGTACGACCCAATTAGAAAAGCACTGCTCCGTGCAACAAGAAGAGAATGTTTAAAAAGGTGGATGAAAGAAAATATGAGTATTTTCCTCAATACCACTTTCTCGAGACACATGGGGGCTGGGGCGCTGGCCTCAGCCTCCATCCGCACCTCACGCCCTAGCATTCTGGGTACAAACCGCGCCCCGCCGTGAGGGGCGAGCTGGGCGCCGTGCTGTGTCTCCCTGTCCCGCGTGCATCGCCGGGATGTGCCGCTTGCTGGACAGCGCAGGTGTCTCCAGCCATGGGGCCGCACCTGTCCCGTCACCGCCTGTTCCCTTTCTGGGCTTCTGCACCTGGGCTTTGGGGGAAGGTGCTGTTGGGTGTTTGTCGTGGGCCTGGGGTTCAGAGCCTTGCACACGCTAAGCACGGCCGCACCACAGAACAACAAGCCAGCCCGCCTTCCTGCTCTCCTTTTTAAAAATATTTGAAGGCTCTCTTTTTTTTATTATTTTACGAGTGCATGCTGCAGTACACAACGGTCACATTATTGTGAAGTAAGTACATGTACGTAACTTTTTTATCTTTTTGAGACAAGGTCTTGCTGTATAGCTTGGGTTGGCCTTGAGCTCACAGCAATCCTCCTGCCTCGGCCTTCTCATTGCTGGGATCACAGGTGCAGCACCACATCTGGCTCAGTGTGCATAAACCTTCTGAACTTGTCTTACATCTCCCCAGTCTCCTGGTCACAGGGCTCTGGATCACACCTGCCGCTGGGTCAGACCCAGAGAGTTCCAGGTCTCCCACAGGCAGAGCCGCCCGCCACCCCAGCCCTCCGCGCATCTTCAGCAAAGCAGCACTGTGGTTCTTCTTCTCCTCTCACTCAGTGGCCTCAGGCATCTGAGAAAAGCCTACCCCAGCCCAGCCTTGGCTTCCCCAGCCTCTGCAGGCTCCCCTTTCTAAATGAGCAGCCAGCCCCCGTGCAGCCCTGACCTCGCCCACTTCTGGGGGCCTCCCCAAGTCACCAGTTTCCACCCAGGGTTCCCGTCCCTCCACCCACAGTGGCCTCCCTGCCCCTCCTCCAGCACAGGGTGCCCAATCCCAGGCGGAGTACCACCCCCAGCCCACTGGTCCCCACAGCACGCACAACAGCCCCAGCTACTCGGGAGGCTGAGACACAAGCACCGCACAGCTTGAGAGTTCAAAGCCAGGCTCGGGAACACAGAAAGAAAGAGCCTGTTCCAGACACGAAAGTCGGGCCTGGCCTGTGGCCAGAGATGGTGTTGTCAGTCAAAGCCCAGCAAAGCTATGGTTTAAGCAAGGGGTCTGGGAGTTGGGGCCGGGAACAACACACTTCTGAGGCAGGGCTGGGGTGCAGGTGGAGATGGAGATGGAGATGGAGATGATGGAGAGGATAGAGAGGATGGAGAGGATGGAGAGGATGGAAATGGAGTTGATAGAGGTGATGGAGAGGATGGAGATGGAGATGATGGAGATGATGGAGATGGAGATGGAGGGACCTGCTATGCTGATGGAGCTGGAGACTGTGGATCCCAAGGTCCCTGAGACCCAGCTGCCAGAGGAAGCCCAGAGGCCACAGCTCCAAAGCGCCCCTGCAGGGTCCTGGAATTGGGGAGGGATGAGCTCTTGCTCTCCTAGGAGGGCCAGGGCCTCGCCAGAACCCTGGGAAGCATCAACTTTGAGAAGTCTTCGTGGCCCAGAGCGTCCCATTTAGCTTCCCCTGGGGACCACTGTCATACTGCAAATTAATTCCTGGTGGGCCAGAGATATGGCTCGGTGGCACAGCACCTGCCTGGCAAGCACAAGGTCCTGAGTTCACTTCCCAATACAAAAAAAAAAAAAAAAAAAAAACACATTAATTCCCAGCATCTGCTCAGAGTGGCTTTTGCCCCACCTGTGAACACCATGACTGATGCTTCTGCCAAAGGCCCCTTGTGACCCGTATCCACTCAGAGACCTGGCCCGGGCTCAGTGTGGGGACCTCAGCCAGGCACCAGCGCTCCCTCATTAGTGCAGCGTTCGAATCAGTGGGGCCACCAGGCACCTCCCCCGAGGAAGGCACTGAGGCAGTGGTTCACTAAGTGTCGATTCTGACATTAACCACAGACGAGAGTCCTGGGGGAAAGGGAAGAGGTTTGGGTCACCCGTGCTTTGCACCCTTTGTTTCATTTTAAGGTATAAGTCCACCATCTGAACACGATGCCCGTCAGCGTCTACACCTCCACGTTGATTTCCCTTTAATCAATATCCGATCAGAAGGCTTCAGAGGAAAAAGCGAAGGGCATCGCGCAGAGCTCTGCACGGTGACTTTCCCGTGGATTTCTCTCTGGCCTCTGCGTCTCAGTCACAGCACAGGTGGTAAGAGCAAAAGCTGGAGGCCGGGCACGGTGGCGCATGCCTGTGACGCCTGCACTCCGAAGGCCGGGGCAGGGGGGGTCGCCACAAGTTTGGGGCCAGCCTGCGCTACAGGGTGAGCTCAGGGCAGCCCAAGCTACATAGCAAGAACTTTTCTCAAAAAAGAAAAGAAAGGAAAAAAGCGAGAACTGGCATCCCCATCTGAGCAGAGATGGTCCTCACAGAGCCAGAAGGGCTGACCCCAGAGACGCCACGTCCTGAGCCCCAGAAGGAGAAAGGAAGCCGGCCCCGGGACTGTGTCAAGCCTGCAGGAAACCCACGCCCTCCACCCTCTCCATTCCCTTAGCCGCTCCCCAGGGAGCCGCTTTACAAACAGCAAATATGGTTTGAAACACAGTTTTGACACTGACTTGGTACCTCGAGCTCAGATTACATTTCCATGAATATTCCACCAGCTTTCAACTCCGAGGAAAAGTTTCCGCTCTGAGACCACAATGAAGGTTCAGGCCATTTCAACTTCATTCGCTCCCACCCTGACGGCAATCTTTGAAACTGATACGGCCCTGGAAGAAGCCAGAACTTTTCTTAAAATATTAATAACGATGGGCCAGGTTCCCAGTTTTTGTAATCTCGTGGAAGAGCCTCTTTAGGAAAGCATGCTGGGAGTTAAATTGAGTGCTTTCCATGGAAAGCTTGCTTGAAAATGCACTTTTCTTTCTTCTTTTCTTTCTTTTTAGTCTATGTTTGCAGCACAAAATGTTTACATTCATCATGGGGACTGGGTGTGTGCATACAACACATCTTCATTCTTCTTGGTCTTCTTTTCCTCCCCTTCCCCTCCCTCCATCTCTAGACCCTTTCCCCTTCCAACTGGAAAAGCTCTATCTCCCTGTTTCCCATCATCTATCTTTTCTTTTATGTTTTAATTGATATCTTGGGTTTCTCATCTAAGGGAATTTACACAACATTTAAACTCGTGTGTCTGATTTATTTCACTTAACATTATGGTCTCAGTGTGCACCCATTTTCCTATAGATGTTTCCAGCTTATCATTATGGTAGAAGAGTGCTCCGTGCTGTATAATGCTCCTTGCCACATCCTCTCTCCTGGTGAAGCACTTCCATGGCGGGAAAGAGGGCGGGAACTGCCTCGTGTTCCCACTGAACACATTTTCTCCTGTAAGAACCCAGGCAGCGTAGGGTGGAGCTCAGCAGTAAGGTAACTGCACAGCAGATGCAAGACCCTGGTTCAATTTCCACTGCCGAAAAATAAAACACAGGCACACACGCACACACATGCACACACACACATACACACATGCACACACACAGGGGCCATTGCCTGGTGTACGAGACGCCCCTCGTTTGTCGGAAGGCCCAGTCTGGGACCTAGGGAGAACCCGGGTTCTCCATGGCCAACTGGAGGCTCATGGGAAAGCTCAGTCTACTCTGGAGTTTCGGATTTCCTCATCTATAAAGTGACAGTCATTGTGATCGCTACAAAACAGGGCTGCTGTCTCCATGCTAAATAAGAGACGTAAAACTCCCTCACCTGCAGCCTTTACTAAGGGTACTCAGTAAAGCACTTCTTAAAATGTTAACAAGCAGCGTGGAGGAAGCAGCTCAGTGATAGGCTGTGTACCCAGCGTGATAATAAATAAACACATAAATACACGCAGACACACATAAAATCTAACAACCTTCATAGCTACGATCTCACTCCTGAGCGAACATGACTGTCTTGGTGTAACATGCTCCCTTCCAAGTCTGCCTGCCCTTGGAAATCTGCAATAAGAACGGAATATGCACTGCAGTCTGTCCACCCATGAAGAGGACGCTGAGGGTTAAACGGAGCACAGCCACGCTTAAATGGTAAGCTCTGACTCGGGTAGCTAAGAGGCAGCAACCTAAAATGGAAATGTCTAGCTAGCCCTGATTTCCAGCAGTGCCTTTAAAGGTGAACTCTTATGAAATACATGATCAAGCAATAGGAGGAACCTCACCAACTAGCACCACCAAAACCAGTCACCTGGCAATCAACAATTCCACAACGTATCAAATTGCTAGCAGCCCAGGAATTAACAGGAATTTCGAATAGTGAGTGCATAAAAATAACACCCACCAATTCAAGTAACCAAACTAAGTACATTTTTATCTGACAACAAAATCTGAGACAGCCTCATTTTATAGTGAAGGAACACGTTTTAAGCATTTAGGAAGTTACGGCTTAAGCTTCTACTCAAGTTGAAGTTGACAGTCAGGAACTAAGAAAATAGAAACTAAACTGCTAAATAGTATCTATCTTACAGTTAAGGGCTCCGCTGGTACTCTAATCTCTAGCAGGGACTACTGGCTCAATAAAATAAATATCCTTCATTTCCTCCATGCATTTCCTCAAACCACGCCAAGACGTTTATCTACGGCTCACTTAACAGGTTTCTAAAGCGGTCCCCGACTTGCCTACAAAATGATGTTTGATTTTCTTATGAAACGGAGGGACGGAGGGATGAGGGTGCCCATTGTTTAATGCACTAAGCTCTTAATCACTTCCAGTTCTGAATCATCAGAAAAGTAGTACTCTTGAGGGATTTCTCTTCTTTTGGTCGCTAAATATTGTCTTTCATTTTGAGATATTTATTTCTTTCCAGAAAATGATACTGTATTTTTTTTACCCTAATGATGAAGGATGAAAGATGGAGAGAATTCCATTTAGTGATTATTGGACCACGAAGAAGTAAACTGATTCAGAAAACAAATCCCCAAAAGAAAAATAAAATGTATTATGTGAGGTGGAAGCATGGGGTTCTTGGCAAACACTCAATTGGAGCCAGGATCGGTAATTCAATAACATCCTTATTTTATTAATATTTGAAGGGGGAAGGGCAAAGCTCTAGGGCTTTAGCCTTGAGCCAGAGCTGTCTACTCTGCACGGCTCCCCAGGCCAGCCAGCGAGTCCCCACACAGATGCTGTGGGCCTGGCGAATGCCGTTAGAACTGCAGAGGCCGAGCTCGGGGCTCCCCCACCCTGCCGGCTCTCCTTACGGGAGCGGAGCCCTCTCTGCAGCTCCACGGTCCCTCTGTGGGCTGTTCCAGGAGCAGGCGGGAGACCCCATGGAGGTGGTTCACCTAGGCCTTCTCATTCTGTAGTCACGTCTCCCGACTTTGGCCTGGGCCTTCTACCTTCCTTGTAGGCTACTGACCACCTTGCTGGAAAGATGACAAGCCTCTGGAAATACTCACCGCATCCTTACATAAGGGTTAGTTACTTCTGTGTGGTCCATATAGGAAAGGTGTCGGAAGCTTGCGGTAAACTGGGAATGGTGAGGTGTTCCCGTGGTCCCAGCTACCTAGAAGGCTGAGACAGGAAGATCACTTTAGCCTAGGAGTTCAAGGCCAACATAGTGAGACCCATCTCAAAAATTAAAAACAGAAAAGGAGGCAAACGAGGCCTGCTGATGATAGTGTCATTTCTGACCTCTGGTTCTCTTCCATGTCGAAAGAAGTTGCCACAGAGGAGTATTGAAAGGAAATTTTAAAAAGAGGGAAAAAGAAAAGCCAAATTTAGTTCAATCCCAGTCCCCAACACAGTTCTAAGTTGCCAGTTTTCTTGCATAGAACTTTTTTATTCACGGGTTACACAAAGGTAGAGAAAGTCAAACTAAACTGCTAGAAATCTGGCCTAATTTTTGGCCCTCGGGATGGTCTGAAGGGAAGCATTATATGTTACTTGAGTGACAGGAGGTGTGAGTAGTAGTGATAGCTAGAGATGGTGGTTACAATGTTGGTCTTTACAGTGGTGGTGGTTATCATGGAGATGGTGGTTACGATGTTGGTAGCTGTGATGGTGGTGATAGTTATGAAGGTGGTGGTGGTTACAACGGAGATGGCGGTTATGATGATGGTGGCGGTTATGATGGTGGTGGCGGTTATGACAGAGATGGTGGGTATGATGGGGATAGCAGTTACGATGGAAATGGTGGTTATGGCGGTGGGGGGTGGTAGAGGTGTTGGTGGTGGAGGTGATGGTGATGTAGTAGAGGTGGTGATGGCAGTGGCGGTCCGGGGTGGTAGTGTAGTGATTATAGTGAAATCCCAAAAGCAGAACTGAAGGCTTTAAATTCTATTTAAAATTTGAGACATCTACTGTACTCACCTTCTCTGAGTCTTCAGCCTTATCCATCAGATGCTGAATAATGTGACCACAGCGATGTTCTCTGATTAAGATTTCAAAGACACTTTTAAAAGAATCAGAAGAGGAGGCAAAATTAAACCCAGCTCAAGTGACTTATTTCTCTCCACAAGCGAGTTTTCATCCTTCACCTTCCTTTGCATCATAGTCATTGTCATGAGAAGCGTTTCAAAGCATCAATAGTCCTTGAACCTGCTGTGTCAGAAGACTGCAAATATGATACAGAAGACCCCGTTCACGGGGATGACCGTGAGCCGTGGCAACACTGCTGCCCACTTGAAATGGGACACGGAAACCCACCCTGGCACCGCCAGTCACCTGGCCGAGCGAGCGCTCTTCCAGGTACTGATGCTTGGCGGACAGTGCGACAGGCACGCCGTGGCTCGTGAATACTCTGTTCTCGCTTTCCTAGGTTTGGTGCAGGGATAAATGTCCCTAACTGCTTGGGTCACTGTCATGGTCACTTTTCTCTCACTGCTGGGACAAAATACCCGGCACCCAAAATGAAGGAAGGAAAGGTTTATTCAGCTCACTGTTGGTGGAGGTTTCAGCCCATCATCAGCTGGCTCCAAGACAGGGCGGCTTGGCTAAGGGACAACATTTCAAGGCAGCAGCCAGCAAAAGCAAGCAGAGCAAAAGGGGAGAACAAGCCTCTTCTCCTCCCTTACATTATACACAGACCACCCCGGGCCAGGGCAGGGGTAGCACTCACAAACATCCTGGCCCTCCTTTGCACAGGATGAGGATGTTTACAGTGTAAGACCCTGGCCCGCTGCTGACTCTCTCAGTTAAACCTCCAGGCTTCTCAGGTGGACGCAATGCATCAGCCACAGCAGTCACAGTCCTGTCCCTTTCCTTGATCCAGGAAACGGGAGCGAAGCAGGAGGTGGCACTGCAGGGCAGAAGCTTGGCCAACCAGGGCCAGGCCCAGCATGTCCCCTTCCCCTCACCGCAGTGGTAGTACAGGCCAGCGCAAAAGGGATCCCTAAGGCCCACAACAGGCACCCGCTTTCGCACCCACAAGGACACGCAGTGACGGGAGAAACAAGTCCATCCCCGGGAGCCTCTGGTTCTGGTGCTTATCTTCCACCACAGCACGACCTGCTGTCTCCGAATAGGGGTGCGTGGCCAGACCAAGGGGGCTCGCAGCCACCCGTGGTCGCAACAGAAAGAAGGAAACTGCATCTGTCCCAGAATAAACCAAACCCTCAAAACTTTCTAATACCAAATTGCCAATCCCGAGATGTTTCATTTTTCTCCAACCAAAAATTACATTATAGCCGGCAAGCAGCCGAAAGCCGCCTTCATCCACACTGACTCCACCGCCACTGCGAGATCGCGGTCAGCAGGGCT
Source organism: Dasyprocta punctata (assembly GCA_004363535.1). NCBI lineage: Eukaryota > Metazoa > Chordata > Mammalia > Rodentia > Dasyproctidae > Dasyprocta > Dasyprocta punctata. The sequence continues at coordinate 34,003 of RJWM01006440.1, forward strand.
CCATTTCCTTCCCGGGCCCACCGGAAGGCGGGCATGAGTCCCCGACACGGGGGTTCAGAGCGGCCCGAGTGGAGATGCCCCGCAAGGCAGAGAGCTCCTTGGGGGGACGCTCCTTTCACGAAAACCAAATCTCATAGAGTTAGTACATTTCCACACGCGGAGTGGGGCAGCGAATGTGAAAAGCCCATCTGTGCCACCCCCTCCCCACCCCCAACTCCCACCACCACCCGGAGCTGCAGCCGGACTTGAAAAATCCGACACATGGGCAGCACAGAAGCCCTTTGAAAGCCTGGCCCAGCGTGCCGTATATGTGAGCTGCAGCCCTGCGGAGCCTTGCCAAAAACAACACAGAGGGAAGAAAAGGCAAGGTTTTCTTTTCTCTGAACTTGGGAATGAAACATAAGACTCCTCTTTTCTACAGGGCTGAATGGCTCCAGTTTTCCACCCCCAGGACCATCTCACACTGGCCTGGCTTCGCCATATCTGAGTGGCTTCTTACTGGGCATCCATTTCCTCCCCAAGGAATCGGAGGGCAGCAGTGGCCAAAGTGGTGTCCCCACCCCTCACAGTAACACACTGGGCCCTCAGGGGGCCCGGGCACTGTCAAGGTGGATGAAGTGGACGGCGGGAGGGTGCTCTGGGACACTGCGGGCGACATTGCTTCTGTCGCTCCTCGGCTCCTACGGCGTCGGCCACGTCTGCTCAGCCTCACCTGTGCTGCTTGACACTTCCCAGAGTCTCCACCTGGGTAACAGGAGAGGGACCCACACTCACCGCAGACACTCCCGGCACAAAATCCCCACAAGGCCCTGCGAGCGACTGTGGTCACGCTCAAGGGTGCAGAGGGAGGCAGAGAACTCGCTGGTGTCCCCCAAGTGGCACAGAGTGGGTAAGGAGACAGCACTGACCAGAGCCCTGTCTGTCTGTCCTCAGACACAGCCTGCACATGGCACTGACGCCCACCTAAGCCATCCTGCTGCTCCCCGTAGAGTCCGTCCCAGGAAAGAGGGAGCCGCCAATGAAAGAGGCTCGGTCAGCTAGGCCGAAATCTCAACCCAGAGTTTCTCCCGTGTGACCAAAGCCCACTTTCGAAAGAAGGAAGTGAGACAGAAATGACCACCTCTACTTACCAGGAAAGAGAGCAAGGCTGAGAAACTATGGAAAAGAAATCCAGGAGCAAATCCAATTGGAAAGTGAATGAAAAATTACTTATCCACCAAAATGTACTGGTTTGGATTTTCCAACAGCTTGCTTTCCCCAAAAGAAACTGCTGTGGAAGAGTACAATGTACTATATCCCCCTATAGGACACGGAGAGAGCCGAGGGCGCCCCAGGGAGAGGGAACCCATCAATGCTTAAGGGAGAAGAGCTGGGTATCGGGCAAAGACATCCCAGCAAGATCCCTGCAAAGAAGGGAACCAGAGAAGAAAAAGTGGAGAAATAGGAGATTTATTTTATAAACATTCAAAGACAAAAGAAATGAGCAAAGAAAAAAATCCAAGGGGCAAAGGGAAAGAAATTAAGCTGAAAGGTATGAATAGTCAAAATTATTTCGGAACAGAGTAAGCACTGCCTGCTTAGAAAATACATCAGAATAACAACCCAGGTGACACGCCCCACCATGGCCAAGTTGCCTGACTCGGGTTAAGGATGCTGACAAATATGTGAGCTATTTTGAAAGGCAAAACCAAAACGAGAGAAAGGAAAGCTTTTATTATTCAAAACACAGAGAGATTTCTTCAAAAAATATTTTTGTTGTAAACCTCTAGGTTTTTATTGAAGTCTGCCTTTCCATTTACTTTTCTATTTTATATATCCCAAAAGTGACGCATTCTCTCAAATCATTACAAAAGATGTTTTCAATCCATTTCATGGCTTTGAAATGGCATTGGGGGTTCTGTCCATATTTTTTATAGCATCCTTTGATTTTGATCTATCTACTTGAACCATCCAATTCATTTTTTAAAATCTAGCCCTACTTCACTCATTGACAGAGTTAACTGGTTCACCAACTTAACCAGAATTTATAGCTAAACGTATCACTCATTTCAGTCCAAATGGTCCAACCATTTAAGCATATAGACACATAATGTGCTTTCCTCAATATTAATTAATTTGCACTGCTTCCTCATAGCAGATTATTGGAAAAATAACTTTTCTTAAGCTCTGGATCTCCAATACGAGCATTCACTATTGCACTCACCGACCCATAAACCCCCAAAGTTGGGGGCATAATAGCCCAGGCCTTTGCTTATGGAGAATTATACCTTTAAAAACAACATTCCCTGAGCTCCTTTAACTATCCTTTCCATCAGCAAACTCTTGCTGGTTGATAATATGATGAAAAGAGGAAATTTAAGACCTTGTGTAGCATTCTTAGAACAACTAGTTAAAAATGAAAGTTTACTGCATTTCAAATGGCAGCATTTTCTAGTTTCAAATATAAAAATGCCGAAACTGTCCTGGGTCATTTTTACAACGCCAATTTTCTATTTTCTAAAGAGCGCCCAGAGAAGAATCCACAGTTCTGTCTCGGGGTTTTCACAGGAGAGGGGCAAGGAGGTATAAAACGTGCGGGAGTCTTTTTGGGGGTTTTTTTTGGTTTTTTTTTTTTTTTTTTTTCCTCCTTGTCGACGAGCTGTTTCATATTTTCTTAGCAAAACTTAGCTCTGGAATTCACATAAATAATTAATGAAATACTCATAAAAGTTCACGAGACATAAAATATTCTCTGGGCAGAGCCCAGAGTAGAAATCCGAGCAGAGGTTCTCGGTTCCCCGCTCTGCCCACGAAGGAGCGCCCCGAGGTGGGGTTCCGCCGTCCGCTTCTGAGCAGCAAACGTAACACCCAACCCAGAAATCGCACTGCAAGCAAACAGCGTTTCCAAATCTAAACAGCCGGTGAGTCCGGCGGAGAACCCCAGCGACAGGCCCGAAAAGTCAGGGTAAGGTGCGCAGCTAGCGCGGGCCTGAGAGCTGGCCCTGCCGCTGCAAGGACTCTCCTGGGGCGCCAGGGTCCCCCGCTGCAGGCCAGCCCCGAGTCCCCAGCAAAGGAGCAGGGCGATTGACCTAGGGAGCAGTCTTCTCCACGGAGCTCCTGCCGCACTGAATTGCATTTCTTCTCCACGGCCCTGTGACACTGGAGGCCCCGTGGTAGAGGTGACCGAGTGGTCCATTGTAGGCGTCGGGGCGTCTGCGCTGCCTGTGACCGACTAGGTAGAGACCCGAGGTGTGGTTCCTGGCGATGTGCACAGGAGAAACAAAGAGGAGCCCACGAAGCACCCTGTGCTGAGAAGTCAGCTCGCGCGCTGCCAGGGGAGACGAACAGCCCCGAAGCAGGGCGACCCCCTCGCCCCAAGGCAGGGCCGGGGGCGCGGCGGCGGGAGACTGCAAGGCAGGGCCCCAGCAGAAGCTCAGCCTAGGGGTTTCCGGTGCTACACGCGTCGGAGCAGCAAAGGCGAGCCCACGTGCTATCGCTGAGGGCCCCAAAGGGTCCCATCCCGCTCCAGAGCATTGGAACTGTGGTCCTGCGGGAGCAGTTCACTGCAATCTATTCTATAATGGGGGAGGGGGTACCAGGGATCAAACCTACGGCCTCACGCGCCCTCAGCAAGGGCTCTACCCAGCCCTTCATTCTCTTCTGTCTCTCTCTCCTGGAGGTATTTCAGTTGGTCAAGAACAATTCTACCGAACATAAAAAATGTGAACTGGGAATAAATAAGTCCCAGGTTTGCTCTGGTCCCCAAGGGCCCTCGGCACTTATTACACTGTGTGGGCTTCGAGTCCGATGTCATATGGTGCTCGTGACTGGACGACTTGGCTCTCTAAGAGCCTCTCCAATCACCCTCCCTGAAAAAGCCTCAGAAAAAGTTATCACCCCTTATCATACTGCCGTTATTCTGAGTTTTGATAGATCTGCAGTAGAAGTAGGTACAGCATCTGGGGGTGGAGAGAAGGAAGAAAGGTGCGGTTGGGAGCCCGCCTCCCGTCTGAGCTCGAAGTCTGGTCAACGTGTGCTCGTGGACTTAGTCCTAGTGCACAGCCCGCGCTTCAGCGTGGTGGACCAGGAGAGTCACTCAAAACGTGGCCTCTCGAGAATCTTCGCACAATCAGCTAGCCGGCTGCAGACGACACCTCAGTAACTCTAAGGTGAGGAACTCTGACGGGCTTCCAGATGTTGGTGCCACCCTGCGCCTGTCTCCTAGCCTGAGGCCAGCTGTGCATGCACAATGGTGTGCTTGATAGGCAGGTGTCCCCCAGCTGACCACATCGCCAGAGCCGCTGGGGCAGTGACTCTCTGTGGGACAGCTGGAGATCTCTGGCCACTTTTCCCTCTTCACGTGCCCCTTTTGAAGAGTTCTTTCCCACCTCTGGGGATGAAACCTCAAGCCGAACCTTTTGGAATTTATCATAAGCCTGGCATCTGTGCTTAGCAGCACAGCCTCTGAATTCAAAACAGGATGGTTTCCTGGCTCAGAACCCCAGCTCCGAATTCCTCAGGCTCAGAACTGATGGGAAAACAGATCTTCAGCATTCTTCTGATTTAGAAATCATTAAAACTGACAACAGATAAGAAATTGACAAGGAGATACGAAATCCTTAATTTGCATAGCTGTCTCCTTTTTTTTTCCTCTCCGTAGTAGAGAACAGAGCTGTCCTTAACCTTGATTTTTCTCGCCTCTCTCCATTTAAAGCACAACCCATAACATTAATTAAGGTGTGTGAGCCGGAGGGGAGACATCCTCCTTCCTATGCAGCGCCACCTGGCCTTGCAGAAGAGCTGCAGGATCCCGAGGTGTGCACCAGCAGGGCTCCACGCTGTTCCGCAAAACCTCACCCCTTCCCATCCTGAGCAATCTGGAAGAGGCACAGGCTCCCAGAGTAAATGTGGGGAGCACCGGCAGCCCGAGACTTAGAGATGGGGTGAGTGTCAGGTGTAGAGGTCCAGAGCACTCCAGTTGGAGCACTTAGAGACGGGCCTAAGTGTCAGGTACAGAGGGCCAGGGTGCTCCAGCCCGAGGGACATCTCAGATGAGCAGCGCCATCCTTTTATTTTACAAACAGGATCTGCAGAAGGAACTGGCTTGGCCCCTCCAGACAAAACCCCTCGACAAGCCAGTATTTTTTATGCATTCAGTTGCTTCCACTGCACCAGAGTCGTGGCCCTCGGAGACACGGAGATGAGCCAGGCTCTTTTCAGAAAAGAGTAATTCACGTGCAAACTTAGGGGTTCTCAGAGCTCCCAAACCCCTCTCTGGTGCTTCCCAGGTCTGTGACACCCCCAGATGAAGTTCTGTGCCTGAACAAGCAGCTTTTGTGTGTGCAAAGTGCCACTTTCAGTCTCTCAGAACTTAACACCTCTAGAATACGCACCAGCTCTAATGATGTAATCTACAAAATCCTGGGGAGAAGCAATTCGAACAAGTCAAAGGGACCATTTAATCCCTAATCGATATTTCCATATTTTTAACACGTGTCAGAAGAAAAGAAAATGCTCAAGAGAAATTTAAACCTACATGTATTTTCCTACCGATTTCACATATGGACATGGAATATCTTTTCTCCTAATATGGAGATGGCTCAGCAGTATTTAAATGATCCCTTCTTCCAAGTCATAGAAATATGCACCAGATGTATCTTTTGTAAATGTTATGTTTTTCAACTTCTCAGCATTTGCAAGTAGTTGAAAGCTATGTCAAGCACGCTTTAATGGGGCATAAAAGTGTATTGTATTCAAAGAAAGGGCACAGCTCTGTAATAGGTGAAAATACAAATGTTGTCAATGGATACATTTTCATTTTATTGATTTACACCGCATAACAGAACAAGCTGTATTCTTTTTTACAGTCAAGTTCTCTATCAATTGAATACAACTAGATATAAAAACTCATGCTAACATTAATGGATTCTCTAGATGACAGAAAATTCAAAACATAGAATTTTATGGGTAGAAGAAAACTCAAAGATCAACGAAACCCCACACCACAATTTAACAGATGAGAAAACTGAAACCAAAAAGGTCACCTGAGGCCAGCAAGTCGCTAAGATAGTTATGGAAGAGGATGCATGAATTTATAGACCCCCTACGCACGGGGAACTCTCCCAGCCCTTTATAGTATCTGTCTCTTGGCTACCTAAACAAAAACTAGAAGAGGACGTAAAACCTGGATCATTTATTGATTTCCTGGGATTTACTTGGAAGAAGAGAATTTGATCTATATTTGGAAACTGTCAAATTATCTTATGGGAAGTAAGTATAAGAAGTAAAATGGCAATTGCTAGTATTAAAGATTGTCAAAGACTATCATAATGCCCTTTCTCCAATATAAAATTGTAATAGACACGAGATTAGCTTTTTTATTGTGAATACAAATGATGTCCTAGTAAATTCCCCTCTGACCACTTTTCTTTGAGGTTAAATGTATCAGAGATGTTCAGGAAATATTTTTAAGTCACCTGGAATTGATAGCTCACCTTGAACAGTGTCTTTTTTTCCTTTTTTAAATAACTGTTAACAAGATTGATAGCTTATTGTAAAGCTTTCTTTTTTCTCCTTTTCTTTCTTCTCTTTTCCTTTTTAATGTAACATTCTACATCCCTAAGCCTACAGATCTTACTAACGTGTGTCTCCGTGTGTGTAACTTTAACCCCATTCATTTTTGTGGCTTTAGTTTCTTTCTACCGTGTATTTTTATTAACTGCCTCAAATTCTTTCCCAGTATGAGACAGAATATTAATTAATGAATTAATTAAGTGGAAGAGTCATTTTCCAAAAGCCAAGTAACCTTTTCACTTTGACCTTTATAAATAACATTTTGCCCTCTGGGGGCCAACAGCAGAAATGAAGATTTCATTGAAAATGAAATCATTACTGAAGTTTTTCAAACTTCACATCCCTGCGCTGCTGCATGGGAGACCCCGGCTTCTCCACGCCCCACGGCCACCCTCGGGTCCAAAACAGCCAGGAGCCAGGGTTCACGTGCCCGCCCCGGCTCAGCGCTGGAGAAGCTCCGGCGTCCGCACCCCCGGCCGCCTTGCTGGGGACCGCGCTGCCCTGCAGTAGTTTCTTCTCTTTCTGGGGGACTTACGTACTAACCGCCGTCCTCCTACACCCACGCCAGCGGCAAGCAGGATTACGGGGACACGTGGGGCAGCTGCCAAGACCTCACCGCGACAGGCCCACGTCAGGGTAACCAGAGGGGTGACGCCCGCGCCAATACCCATGATGCTGGTGGCAGAGACGCCCCTGGAGCCCCTGGCACCCCCGTTTTGATGTGGAGGAGAAGCGGGAGCCGCCCTGCCAAGCCTCACAGAACCGCCTGGAAAGCTCGCCCAGAGGCGGTGGAGACGGAATCAGGCCGGGAACCCGAGAAGGGCCGAAAGCAGCAGCTGCCCCTGAATCTGGAAAGCAGTAAAACATTACCACTCTGGAAGGCTGAGGCAGGACAATGCCAAGTTGGAGCCCAGTTTGGGTAACTTATCAAGGCCTTGTCTCAAAATTAAATTTAAAAAAATTAAAGAGCTGAGACAGCTCAGTGCGAAGGCCCCGTGTTCAATCTCCAGTACTGGGGCGGGTGGGGGATGTCTTTAGAAGACAAGGCCCAGGTTCGAAACCTATTGCTACTGTCGTTGGACCTGGAGAGGAGACCTCACCTCCTCCTCTCAGAGCGTGGGGCTGGGTGCCAACCGCACTTGGGCAGCTCGGAGAGGCCGAGCAGGACACGCCCCCGGGGCACCATCTCAGCATCTGGGCGCAGGGGCCCTTAGCGTGGCATTACCATCATTGCCCGTGGCCTCCTGATGCAAATTTCCCTTCGGTCGTGACGCTTGGGGCAGAGGACACATCTGCTTGGCAGAGCTCACTATTCTCAACGCCCCGAACTCAGAGCCTGAGCCAGCTCCCGAAAGCTTTGGAGTAGCCTTCCCTCCACCACAAGCACAGAGATAGAGGGAGGAGAGGGGAGAGGAGAGCAGCCAGGCCTGCACCGTAATGTAGCACCTCTGTTATAACCACTGGGGAGGCTGAGGCAGGAAGATCGCCCATGAGTTTGAGACCAGCCTGGACTACACAGTGAAACCCTACCTGAAAAAAGTAAAAAAAAAATTTTTTTTTAATTTTCAAAAGAGGGAGCTGGGTGAAAATCTCATGGGTTGATTCGTACTCTGGCTCTGACCCTTTCTGTTGAGGACTGGCCTTGCCTTGGTTCCCTGAGGGCAAGAAGGAGCTGCCCCATCAGACAGAGAGGACCGAGAGCTCCTCTGGGTGGGGCAGGTCCGGCTGGCCGCCCCGCTCACCCCCAGTGGTCAGCTTCCCTCTCTCCTGTGTCCTTCGGTGCCTGGCGGCAAGGACGGCTGGGAAGGGCACAGCACCACCCCACGCCGCCTGCCTGCCCGCCCGGCCCCTCTGGGTCTCAGCGCTGGCAACACCCACGGCTCCCTTAACCCCGGCCCGACAGGCCCGGAACCGCTTCAGGACGTGAGCTTCGGCCAGGGAGTTTTAAACCAGACATCGACTGTATGTGCAATACGCAGTGCGCTCACCCTTGGGGAAAACGCATATAATACCTTTGGTCCCCTCTCCACAAAAAGCCAACGCAGCAGTTGTCCAGTGCCACGCGTGGGTTCCCGGTCCTCACTGATGCCCCGGCCCTGGGTGCCAGGGCAGGGGAGCCAGCCTGGCTGAGGTCCCTGGGGTGCCGGCCCAGCACACCCCTCCTTGCCCAGGCGTGGGCCCAGGTCTCAGGGGCAGGTCGCCGGTCCCAGAGGGGCTCCGTGTAGCCTGGGAAGGGAAAAGGAAACTGCCCTGGCACAGACGCCGGCCCCAAAGGGCTTTCCGGTCTTGTGCGTTGATTTCACCGGTGCCTCACCGCAGGGCCCTTGGGGTCCCCATCACACAGTTGTCCCTGATGCCTTCAGCTCCCCCAAGTCAGGGCTGGAAAACAGCATTATTTTCAGGGCACTTTGGGGCCTATAATACAGGGCATTTTTCTGAAACAAAATCACAGCACAACGGTTTTCAATGTCTGCACGCCCCACCCCACCCCCCACGCCTTTCTTTAAGGACCCTGAGTCTTGGGCAGCTAATAGTGCCCGGTCCTGATTGGCCAACATCTGTTTATTTATAGGAACCCTCTTGCCAAGTAGCTGGACAGCAACACCCATTTGGTATTCATGGGAAGTACTCGCCGAACAATAATGACAATAATTGCCTCTGATTCTTGTGTTTACAACACTGCCAAAGTATCATTAGGGCCTTATTTATAGATAATAATGCTTATTAATCACAAGTATTTGAATTTTGGAATGTATTAGATTAATATTCTTTTGTACCTCAGTTCTGTACTAATGCTGTGAAAGACATTTACTGAATGCAACTCGTTGGGAATGCTTATTTTGAGCTGCAAAATAATGTGTGTAATTTGCAGGTGAAAGATAAAGAAATTACATGGCTACCTCTCCACGGCCTGCACCATGCACCACACCACCATGGAGAAGCAGGTCCTACCTCTAAAATGAGAGAAGAAAGACAGTAAAATAAACAGCCCTATGGGTAGGTTGTGTGGGTTTTTTTGTTGTTGTTGTTTGTTTGTTTTTTTGTTTTTTAAAAAAATCCCATAAGTACTTAGGCCAAGAGAAATTCCTGAGAATAAGTCTATTATTTTGTTTTGCCTTAAATCACCCGTGGAAGGCATCACTTTATTGAAAGGGTTCTGGAGTAAGGCATAATTAGTGATTCTATAACAATTTCACACTTTGTAAGTTTTGGAAGTTTCAAAGAAAAATAGCATAGGCTGAGGAACAGTACCCAGCAGTACAATCCTACGTCTAAAAGCCCAGTTGTTAAACATCTCCTATTTCCTTACTGGCGATCTTTTTCTATAGGCCTCGGTTTTATGCAAACAAACACTACAGAAGGACTTCTCTAATTTCACATGTATGTAAAAATAGGAATCATTACAAATTTCAGAAAGTGATCAGACTTTTTCAAGGTTAGAACCATTTCTGTCAATGTAATAAAACAACTTTATGAATAAATATAAAGCCTGCCTAGCCCATACTTTCACTTATCCACTTCCTCCTGAAATTATAGCAGAATGAAATCAGCAATGTTTTCTTCTCCTCTAGCACAGTTTTATTGATTCTTGGAGGTTCATGCTTTATGTGTTTGTGAAAAATATTCAGCTTATTTAATTAGACAGCAAAATAAAGGGACGCAATTGTCCCGAAATTTTTGAGGAAGAAAGCAAAGTTCATTAATATAAAGTCCAAGTGTTCTGTTTTTAAATAACATTTGCAAATAGATAGCTTTTCTAAAAATGCCTACAATTAAAGTATATATTCTGCAAACTAAACCCAAATCACCTTCCGTCTCAACCCAGGCTGCCAAAGCCTACTCTCACCCAGGTCATGGCCAGTCACCCCCTAGCTACAGTCCAGTCCGCTGACTTTGTCCCTGTAGAACGCGAAGGGACTGCACCTTCCAAGCACCAGATTACACAAAGGAAACCATTCTCTCTAAAATCCTGCAACAGCGTCTTCAGTAAACGTTTCCAAATCTGATCATAAGAGGAGACTGAGACCCTAATTCATTAAATGTAAAGTGCCAACGTTTTAATTCATCGCTAAATGTAAATAACTTTAGTGATCCCAGTTGGACTGTTTAATATTAACTTGAAATATTTTATAAAATCTGCATGGGTCTCCCCTCACGGGACAAAGGAGAAAGGTGAACAATTTCCTAATATGTTCCATCAGTGTACTCAGCCCACCCTGGCAGGTTGGGCTCCTCAACTGCCTTTACTTGAATCTGGGGGAAGTGTCCTAGCCCAGGTAAGAGCCCCACCCGGGGGCCCACCCCCAAGTGTGTACCTGCGCCTGTTAGCCCCAGAGGGAGAGAGACCGAGCAGTACCCTGGAGAAGCCATCCGTGCCTTGTGAATTTAACCATGAGAGTCAATCAAAATTGCTCAAATTTCACCACGGTGTTTTCTTCGCAGCTAGAAAGAAGGGAGCCTGAATGATACAAATAATTCTCCAATTTGTTTTGCTTTCATTAGGCATTGCCTGGTTTTCTCTTTAAAAGATGCTGGTACTTAGAAGAGGAAAGAAATGAAATGTTTGCGCGATCTCAGGATACTGAGTGTGTGTCGTGGAAAGCAAGCGCGCTGGGCACAGCCTCAGGTCCCTCGAGGTCTCTCCGAGCTTTCTGGGTGGTGTCCCGGCTGGCGCAGACTTGGGGCAGGGTGGGGGTAGGGGAAAAAAAGAAAAAAAGCAGGCAAAAAGCAAGAAGGAAGAAAGAAAAAGCAAGAGAGGGTGCGGGAGAAGCACTGGCCTATGAAGCTGTGGCTTAACTCTGAGGATATTGAAAAGATAATTCACTATGAAAAACTGACATAGTAACTTGTACTCCACCAACATCCCAGCAGCCTTCTGAGAGCCTAGTTGGATATGAAACGTGAGATCTGTCAACATTTTATAGTTACCCTGATTTAATAAGCATTTTTCCTTCTTTTCTTTAACTGCCAAATTTTTTAATGAAATTGAATCTTGGATGCCTACATTCTGGGGAGGTTTATTTGCTGTATTATAGTTCTGTCTGCTTTTAGGCCACAGAATGCCAAAGTATTTATTCTTACAAATCTTTGTGCATATGTAATTTGAGCCGGCTAAAATAATCCTTTACCCCTTTCATTAATTAAATCGACAGAAAAGATTATTTTACTATTTGGTAGTGAATGACTTCAACCAAATTTTTGAATGAACATTGGACAATTTTAAGTCATTGCACAGCCCATGCCTTGTCGAATCATGCCATACCATCAGACAGGAAACCTTCTAAAATAAAGGACTAGCATTTTTGCTGTTGATCTTAAACCTCCAACTAGAGAAAAATGATTTTACTGCTTTCCAAATAATAATCTTTTCTCTCTCTCTCTCTCTCTGTCTTTTTCTTTCTCTTCTCTTTTTAAATTTTCACTAGTGGCATTTCCATCATTTTAAGTTCAAACCTTTTAAGTGACTAAGAAGCAAAACTCAGAAAGTAGTGGGGTTAACCTGATTTTTGTTTTTACCAGCCTCTTATAAATATTCAGAAACACCAATGAGCTATCAGTCTTTTAAATCCTCTCCTCTGAAATTAAATAACAATAACTTCCACAGGAGAACAGATGTCATCAGGAACTCCAGATACATTTTTTATCAAAGAAATATACTTTTATATAAACATGAGAAAAACAAAACATAATATTTTATAACATCAGCAAAAATAACTCATTACATAAGAGAGTTCCCTCTATCACAGTTTTAAGAAAACCTCAAAACTATCATGCTGATTCCAGTATCAACAAGGACAGATAGTTTTTAAAAGGTAAAATTCAGGTATAACACTCTTTCCATTTATATCAGCACAAATGAGTATTTGGACTCTTGCCAACAGATGCCAATATGTTCATTTTAATGATAGTTTTTATTTTAACAAAAAATCTTCTGAAAGTTTATAGATTCAAAATACTATATGAAAGTAGCAAGCAAATAACATGTCATCCCATATTCATACAAGTCATCTCAAGTATAAATGTGTGCTTCAAATTTGCTTATATGTTTTGAATTACCACTAGACTACTGAATGTTTTTAATGTATATACGGGCCCATAAAAATAGCTACAAATGTGTTCTTTACAGTAGAGTGCAAATAAAGCTACTCACTTTCAATGTATCCACAATTAAATTTGTGTTCTAAGACAACAGTATTTAACCAAAAAAAAAAAAAAAAAAAAACAGTATTTAGTATATGAAAAAGACAAAAAATATCTACCTGACTTTAGATTGAATGTTTACATTTTAAATGTGCATTTTAAAGTGTACTGCTTTTTTATTTTACATAAAACACATTATTTAAATTCACAGCACTTTCAAATGCAGTGTGTTTAAAATAGTAATATGGGTCTATTTTTTCTTTTCTGTGATGCCACCTCCAATAAGCACAGTTCACATTTCACAAGATATTTTGAAATTTTTTCCCAATATGAAGAAGACTGACTCATTTCCTCTTACTCTCAGACTCTGTTATAAAAATGTATTGTCAATAGCCGAAGTTTGGTGCCTCCCACATGGGCGCGTTCTCTGCAAATGTATTCAGTGGGGTATGTATATGTTTTGTTCCATTATGTACGTAAACATCTACCCTCGTGCATATGTATATTTACATCGTGTGTAAATATGTGCTGTATATTACCAAACTGTACTATGCTTAAGGAGGAGGAGGACCTTAGCAGAAATGCAGGCAACATTTTAGGGAACTGTTAACCGGGTAAGGTTTTCTAGGAAAGTAACTAGGCCTTACTTTGTTATTTGGTTTTCGCAGGCAAAAAGGTAGGTAGTGACAGATGCAATTATTTGTTGTTTTCCAAAAGGCAAGTTTTAAACTATTTCTTTAACATATGCTTTAAATAAATACAACTAAAGCCTTCGCCTCCTCTTAGGAAGGCCTTTGGGCACTCAACCTGATAAATAATTCAAAGAAAAGCTAAACTTTGCTTCTAAAAACAAAGGCTCATCTACTGAAACACTGACATTTTACCATTAACATGTCTCGTTAAAATTTAGCTGTCTCCAAATGATCTCCTGAAAAGTGGTTGAAAGGGTACCACGGTCCTGGCTGTGGAGGCCCCTTGGGGTGGGTCCTGAGTGTGTCCCAGTCTCTCGGCGCCTTACCGGGACATGGGGCTCACGGAGAACTGCGGCTGGCAGTACAACCACCTGGTATTAACAAACCCAAGAGACAGACGCAGACCAAGGGACTTCCAAATGCTTGGAAACCCCTCAGGTGCCCGCCTCGCGCAGACACGCAGCCACCGCAACATCTAGGAAGTGCTTTTCAGCAACCTCTGGATCCCAAGTTTACAAAAAGACACTCTGAAAATTGAGTTCACAGCCTCAGTGAAGGAAACAAACATTTCGCCTTTTTTTTTTTTTTTTAATTTCTCTGTCCTGTTTCTCCTTGAGAGCTGCACAGACTGGGCAGGGCCCAGAGGGCGGCAGTCCCTGGTTAATGTTTTCAAGAGAAGGAATGCATTTCGGCCCAAGGCTCCTTCTACTGCTCTGCTTTTCTCCTTCCTCGTGGAGAGGTGATGGACAGCCCCTGTTTTGTATGAAATTCTGAGAATCACAGACTGAAGAAAAGGGGAGTCATTATTTCAGAACTGAAAAGGTGGAGGCACCCCCCCCCACCCCGTCCCAATTTCCCTCCACTGGAAAGAAGCCAGCAGGTTCCAAAGGAGCACAACGGGACCACAACTGGTCAAAAGCCTCCTCCCCGTCCCCTAAAATAAAAACTCCGTCCGGGAGCAAGTCCCAGGGCAAGGCCGAGGGCACGGGGCCCCACGACTGGCAGACTGAGCAAGGAGCTGGTGCTCAGGGCACTGTCGGCCACGCCGTGCCTCTCAGCCTGCCCTGGCTCGCGTGGGGCAGGTGTCCACGCAGGTCCCCCCGACTCCGAGAGGGCTTTCTTTGGGGATCAGATGGGGAGATTTGGGCCAGAAAGCGGGAGACGCCCGTGTAGACAACCCAGGGTACAAATAATGAGCTGTGTGGCTGCAGCCCCAGATCGTAAGGCTGCAAAGGCCAGGCTCGCGCCACCGCATCCCGAGCGCCTCCTGCCCTGCCCTGCCCTGCGCGTCACCGCACTCGCGCGCACACGCCCTCGCGCACGCACACGCACGCCGCTCGCTCGGAGCTGCTGCTCCCGCCGGACTGCGGGGAAACCGCCCTGGCCGGGCGCTCTCGCCCGACGGGACCTGCCCCGCCCGGAGCTGTGCCCGCAGGTGACAGCTCGGCCGTGGGAGTCCGGAGCGCGCACGCCGGGAACGCGGCGCGCGGCCGGTGGCGCTGGCGGGTTCTGCCTGGCGCGCACCGCAGCGGAGCCGGCTCCGGGGGACCGCGGAGCAGGGAGCGGGCGACACCTCCTCCCACCCCGCCCGGCCACCGCCGCCGGGAACCCGCGTGGGAAGCGGCACGGAGCGCGCGCGCTCGTGCAGCGCTCGGACGGGAGGAGGCGCGGAAGACCTGAGCCCCGGGTCCTCTGCGCGCCTCCCTCAGGGTCTGACAGTGCTGTCCCACTTGTCACCACGGTGGGGCCGCGTGGCGCCGCAGTCTGCTCGCCACCTCTGCTCTGGGAGAGGCCTGGGGTGGCGGGACACGGCCTCCGGGCTGCGGGGCTTCGCTCCACTCCATCCTTGCTGGGGGGTGGGGGGGCGTTTTTGCCTCCTCGCAGAGCCGCGCGAGGCATCGGAAAGTTTCCTGCCACTTGGGGGACAGAGGAGGATGAAGTCGTGGCCCTGCTTTCTAAGATGGCCCGGAAGACACCAGGAGTCCAGCCGCGAGCACAGACAGGGACGCACACTCCTGCCCGCCCAGGGCACGCGGCCCTGCGCCTGCAGTGGGACCGACTGGGGAGCCGGGAACTCTGCCCGCGCCACATCCGGGTGGGCCGTGCCCGTCTTTGTGCACCCACCCACGGGTGTCGCCCGCTCTGCAGCCTCGATGGAAGGGGGAGGCGGGGGCCACTTTCCCAGGAGAACAGAAGACCTCAGGGACACCAGTGGGGACTCGATCGCCCGGGGGTTCCGCAGTACACCGCAGGGGCCCGGGGCCTGCTACACAGACCCGGTGTGGCTGAACCAGGAGCCCTGGGTGGCCACGGCCTCTGCTCGCCGCAGTTCAGCCCAGCTTCAGGTGGTGACGCTGCCGGGCCTGACCGGACCCAGCAGCCCCGCCAAGGCCAGGGGGCTGCCGGTTTCTTAAAGACCCACATCTTATAAACGTGAGGTTTTGATCGAGCAGCACGGATTACTTAACGCGTTCCATTTCTCCGCGATCCAATTTTATTAGGATTTACTCTCATTTGTGCTTGGCTTCTCTGGGGAAATAACGCTTTGATTAATGTAATCCTGGCCCGGGATCCGCCACATGCCCCCCGACCTTCTCCCCAGAGAAAGGGCCTGTTTGACAAACAATAACAGACCAGCAACTCTTGCAATCTGCCCACACCTTTGGGGGCGGCTGGGGACGGGGTGACACAAGCTCACGCGCCACTAACCAGGCGCAAAGTCGAGAGCAGTGCTGGGTCCTGGAGAACTTTCCAGACGCTGAGCCTGGGGCTCCGAGGCGCGGGGGTCGCACGGGAGGCATCCGCGGCCGGGGACGCGCCTGGGCGCACGTGCGCGCCTGCCCTCGGCTGGCTCTGAGTGTCTGCCTCTTTGTCCCCCAACACAGGCCTCCAAGGCAGCGCTCCGCGCGCTGCCCCGGCCGCAGGGTGTGTCCACAGCGCCCACCCGCGGCCTCGAAGTACCTCCAGAGCAGGTCTCCGGGGGTTTAACCAGCACACCGACCTGCTGCTGCCAAAACCTCGGCCAGAAGCCTGGGGCCGGGGACCCAGTCCGACGGTTCGCCTCGTCCATGCATGCGTGCGCCCATCCAGCCTGGCACGCGCGCACGCGACAACACGAATCCACGGATGGCGCCCGGTGAGCCGCCTCTAGCCGG
This sequence comes from Dasyprocta punctata, assembly GCA_004363535.1. Lineage (NCBI taxonomy): Eukaryota > Metazoa > Chordata > Mammalia > Rodentia > Dasyproctidae > Dasyprocta > Dasyprocta punctata. The sequence goes on from RJWM01006440.1 coordinate 50,543, forward strand.
CGTTGCAGGCTGAGGACGCGCGCCTTCCTCGCCCTCCTCCTCCCGCTCAGCCCCGGCCCCTCGCGGAGGGGACAACAGCTCAATTACGAAAAGGAGCTAAGGAACGAGTTTCCGGGCTCCGAGGCGCCTGAGGACGCTTCTCGGGTCCAGGTCCCCATCCCGCAGTCCCCACCCCCACCGTCCTCGGCGCGGGGAGGGCGGGGAGGCGGCGGCGCGAGGGGTCCTGGCCTGCTCCTCCGGAACAAAGCCCGCCGCGGGAGCCCGCGGCCGCGCACCGAGTCGGCGACAAAGGCGAGCGGCGGGCGGGAGGCGAGCTCCGAGCTTCGCTCCTCGGGCCAGGCGGGAAAGAGGCCCGAAAGATGGGTGCGATTGGCACCCGCCTGTTTCTGAGCTGCGGCGCCCGTGTCCCCGGTGACCTGTGAGGGTGCCCCAGCATTTATCTTGCCTTTCCCACCCCCTCCGCCTCTCCCGGCCCTGGTCCCAGCCTCCTCCGTCTCGCCCTGCGCTTTCCGCCTCCTCTCGCCTTCTCCCTTACCTCTTTCTCACTTTGCCCTTTTTACCTTTCCCTTTTCTTTGCCACAGAAAAGCAATGCTAATTCGACTTCTTCAGCAGCATTTTGCAAGGCCTTACTGGGTAGTGTCCAGGGAGAAAGGGGAGGGAAGAGGGGTCCTTTTAATTTCAGTATGCAAGCAGTACGTTAAGTAAAATAAAACGCTGCGAGAGAGCGGATCTCCAGACCCCAAACTCGGCCCTGAGGCCCCACACACTACCCCACCCGGGAGGAGTCGCGCCGGCTCCCACAAATCGCGCACCGGCGAGGGTGGGAGCGAAGGACTAGCGCGGCCTTCCCAAGGCAAACACCCGGGGAAAGTTCTAGTCCTTCGCCCTACGCCGGCTGGGAACCGCTGCCCGGAGCCCTGAGTACAGTGCTAGTATTTTTGAATTTAGGAGACCTTCCTGGTCGTGTGTTTTTCCAAGTGAAGTTTTCCTGTGTGGTTTTGTGATTCGAATTAAAAATAAAAAGACTACTGCCCACCCCACTGGAGCCATATAAGGCACGCCCTGGCTTCTGGGTGCCTCTGCACCTTGCTTTAATACTGGAATCACATTGGATGTCTATGGAGCGCCACGCTAGACTCGGGGTCCTTCCCTCCGGCTTAGACTGACCAAGCTCCCTACCGAAGTTTTGGGGAAATGGCTGGGTGGTCAAAGGAACGCCACACACAGAACTTTTAAGTGGGACCAAGGCTTCCTAGCTGCAACTGCGGGAAGCCAGGGAACAAGACTGAGGTGGCTTAAATGATGCTGCTGCACCTCAAGGAGTGTGGGAAGCACCAGGTATGAGTGAATGCACTGCTTTTAAAGTGAACAATAGAAATGCTTTCTTGGAAACACCCCCGAGGCTGCCTGGGCCTGGTGGGCACCCAGCTGGGGCTGGCTTAGGGCAGGGGAGCAGCCCAGCAGTGGGGTGGCAGCAGTAGCATCCGGAAGCAGAGACCCAGGGCAGCAGTGTCGGGTAGCAATGCCCAAAAGAGCAGCCCTGGGCCCGACACACTTCGAGCTGCACCCAGCTCCTCAGACAATAGCTGGGTTCAGATGTCAAAAAATCTATTTAAAAAAAAGAGGCACCAGCAACGTGCAAGAATTGTTTTCCTGTACGGCACAAGAACTCCTTCATCTACCAGGCAGCGGCATGGTTCCAACCCGGGAGGAGATGTTCTGAGGCGCATAGGGGCCTTTTTGAGGTCCACGGCGTCCCCAAGGGAGACAGAAATTCAGCGCAGTTCTGCTGGGACCACCACAAGCTCCAAAATTCCCAGTCACCTCTCTGGGAGACCTGAGTTAGTATTTCTGGGGTTTGCTTTTTCACACACACACACACACACACACACACACACACACACACACACGGCCACCAAGTGACCTTGGAATATTTTCTAGCTGCAACACAGCCACAAGTTTTTGTTACTGGATCAGCGTCATAGTCCTCTTCTTCCTCAGCCTCTGTGGTCCCTCAGCTGGGCTCTACTTTACCCAGCCTGTGAGTTTACACTTTAACAAGACCAGGATGTTGGGGCGCAGGGAAAGGCTGAGGGAGTCCTGTTTCCCCAGGGACGAGCTGCTGTCCCGCCGGCCACCTGTCCTGCCAGTGTGCACGCAGCCCCAGTGGGTGCTGACAGAGAAGGGTTGTGGCCAACTTTCTCTGCTTCCTTCGGTTTTATTAATTGTTTTTCACAATCAGAAATGCCCTGTACTTTAAAACTCTCCTACAAGTATCAGAGAGAATGCTTCCTACTTCAGGGTGAGGAATCATGCTGTCTTTAATTTTTAATGACTCCTTCAGACCCATCTTAAAAAAAAAAAAAAGAGGAATCCTAAATGCTTGCTTCTTTCTTTCTCCAAGATTAGATAAGTCAGTTATCAAAGCCATACAAAGGACTGGAGGTGGGGGACACCTCAAAAAGCTTAACAAGCCCAAGAAACAACTCATCCACTGCCAACACAGCAAATTCTCCCTTCCACCCGAAAGCTACCGTTCCGGAGTCCTCTGTGGGTTTGCTGAACACTTTCATTTGGAAACACTAATGGGAAATGTGCATCCAAGCTGTGTCAGTATCCGAGCACCTTCTCATTCTCAAATGGAAGCAAATGAGTAAATACCCACTGTGGGTTTGGCACATGTGACCCAGGCAATGTTCCTCACGCTCTCACTTAGCAGAAGCAATTTCCCCATCCCCAGCAATTAAAAGTTTGTAGCTTTGCCCAGCACTTTAGGTCTTAATTCCTGCCCAGCTTGATCCTTTCCACCCCAAATCATCGCAGAATGCTAAAGTGGGCTCTATAATGTGTCGGTTCTTCTCAAATTAACTTGTTGCTTTACCCCCAAATCTTATTTTCTGTGTCTTTCACTGCAAGGTGACCTATGACTGGAGGTTTCATGAGAGCCAAGCACTTTTTTTCTTTCCCTGTTCTTTTTAAGTATATTTTTGAGAAAGGAAAGTAAGCAGCAGCCACTTGGAGGACCAAAGAGCTTATGAAAATCTCACACACACAAATCTGGGCTAACTGAGTAGAATGAGTGCTTCACCTGTGTTTTGCAAAATGCCTGAGGGAACAAAAAGTTTCCTTTCTCTCTAATATTTCTCAAAAGCATGGGGAATTTCTGGGCATGCAAAGTAAGCTGGACCTTTGAGACATTTGTCTCAAATGTTCAAGGAGATCTGCCCTAGAAGTCTTTTGTCTGAAACATCCAGAGAGCTGAGGAAAAAGCAATGTTTGGGCTCACATTACAGTTTCCTGGATTCTCCACTTTCTTTATTAGCACCAACCTGACAGTACATTTCCTGACCCAAATGTGAGCTTGCAGGGGAAATTAAAAAGTATTCAAGTGGGCCCGCTCTACTTGCACGAGTCCCATCGTCTGCTCCACGAAATCCCACTTCAACCCAAACCCTGACTTAACTAAAATTAGTTTTAAAGAAAAACTTCTCATGGCTGGAAGTGGGTGGCCTGCAGCTGCCGAGGGAGCACAGTGGCTGGTGTCCCCCTCTTTCGGAGCAACTTGAGAGGGGTGGCCTAGCTGGCTGGACGCTCACAGGTGCATCGCTGCCACCCAGGGGCCCCTTCGCAGTTACTGGTTAGTGACACTGACTTAATTCCTCAAACCAGTCGGCACCCCCTCACCATCTTAGGACGTCTCCCACCTTCTTTCATCCTTTTTACCCTAATACCTTTCAATCTCCCAGGGCACTGTCTAAAAATCCTGGCAAAACTTTGCCCTCTATTAAAACTTTTCTTCAAGTGGGTTAAGTAATATTGCACCGGAACCTTTCAAATGCACAGTTTCCCCTAACCCATGGCCACTCTGTACCTTCTCTTCCCCACCAAGCCTTTCAATGGTGTGTCCAAAATCTTTGTAAAACCACAGGGGCATCAGGAATGGTTTGCTACTCAGTATCCTGCAGGGTTCAGCCTTGCATCTCCAGGCTCCTAAGTTTTATTTAGAAGCCAACGCATGCACACTGGGTTGAAGAACCTCCATTACTGAACAAATAATACCTTAGAATGCTTTTTTTTCTCCTTGAGCACTTCCCAAAATATATAACCCAGGAGATAGCTTCTGCAGTACCCTATTACGTAAGCATAATAATAATTGTTAAATGCTGTATTCCTTCACAATTTTCCATCCCGTTTCTACACACAATCCTGTAGACACTTTCCCCATGGGAAAAGGAGGAATATGGTGTGTGCACTACCTACTTCGGGCCTTTTCTCAGACTTGGGCGGGTGGGGTGGGGACGTCATTGCACTCGCATTTTAAAATCCTGTGTTACGCAAGTGAATTCACTTTTCGCCGTGCATATGCACAGAAAGGTAAGAGTGTTTGTTCCTTTGGCAAGTTCCAGCAGCAGATTTGCTTTTGAAACGACTGTATTTTCCCCAGCGCCCGCTACAACGAGTCAGTGCGCCCCCTGCTGACGAATCCGCAGCGCTACTCCCTAGCAAAGTTTATTTTGTTCAGTAAACCGTGTCATATAAAATTAACAACAACCAATAAAATTAGCTTATATGTTTCAACTGTAAAAGTCCAAAACAAAATAAAGCTAGTTTTAGTGGCACTAGAAATCTCTAGCTTGGCGTCTTCTCTTTGGCTGAACCAAGGTCCTTTTATCTAAAGCCCAGTGCACAAACATATAGCTTAATGTGACTAGTGTTCTTCCTTTTATTTCTTTCTCTATGGCAACCAATATGCTCTGCTCAGAAATGTTCCCCATCAAGGAAACAAATGATCTTCAGGGAGCAGCTCTATATGGCCTGTGGTCCAGCAGAGCACGCAGTTACCCCAGTCAAAGGGACGCTGCCAAGCGCATAAACCAGAGTGGAAAACCGGCCATTCCGAGCCCCTCCCCAGCCAAGCCCTCTGCGTCCTGTCACAAACCACTGCACTGACTGACTGTTTCCAAATAAATCGCCAGCTCTACCCTGCAAGGTGTGCTGCCTACGAAGATTAAAAAAAAAAAAAAAAAAAAACAGCCCTCTGATTCCCCTTCCTGGCCCCAGATGCGGCTTCCTCTAAAAAAGAACAAAACCAAGAAGCTTTGCAAATCCTCCCCTTCACAAAGGTAGGACCCTGCTCAGGCCGCCCGGACTTGGCCTAGCTATTTCCTCCAGTCATATGCACCTAATGACTGCTCCCGGTAAATAATCGCACCCTCAGCTTTTACAAATCCCAGCGACCCGGGCAGGGAGGGAGCGGGGCAGCCAGGCTGTCAAAAATGGAAAACGCAGTAAAATCGAGGCTCTTGCAGACGCTTCAGTCTCCGTGGGGAGGAAAGTCCGGGGATAGACTGGTTAGTTTTGATTGATCACCCGCTTTGGGGAAGGGCTTTCACTACGGAGCCAGCCGAGCTGCACCTCCCCCTGCTCCCCCCAGACTCGCATTAGCCGGGGGTGCGCTGACTTCCTGCTCTTCTCCCTCCCCGCTTCCTCCTCCTGCCCCAGCCCCTGCCCTCCCGGTGCCCACCCCCCACCCCCAGCTCCCAGAGTGAGGCCCCCACCCACCCCAGCAGGCACACAGCTCAGCACAGCACTCCTGGCTACAGAAAGCGGTTTCTTCCGCTCGAATCCTGATTCTCAGGGAGGAAAAAAAAATCCCAAAACAAGAAACACAGTGCACGCCTCACAGTCACAGTCTTTTGCAGCCCCCCTCAACAATTAAAATTAATAGCACTACACACACACACACACACACACACACACACACACACCCCAAAAGTGCCTCGCTCTATAGAGCCTTGGAATGAGTCCATATTTTTATGCAATATTTTAGCAGGGTTGGATTTCTCTTCCTCCCTCCCCAACGCACTCTCCCTTCCGCCTCCAGACAGCGGCTCTGCAATCTTTTCCTGTCCCCAGCCATGAAAATAAGCGCCCACACCTACAAGACCACAGACAAGTACACCAGACGGGGGAAGAAGAAGAGAAAGCAGGGAAAGAAAATGAAAAACACTTACCGAGCAAACTTCCAAGGTTAGATTTTTTTTAAATAAAAAAAGGGTGTTTTATTATTATTTTTTAAAAAATAAGGCGCCTGGTGAGGCGGAGGGTGGGCACATTCTCAACTCGCCGGCACCGGCGGAGCCGAAGCCTTCCCTTTCCACTGAGTCCTCTAAGCCCAGCTCGCACTAGTCTATTATTTTCACCAAAATATATGAAAATGTATGCAAATGAAAATCAGCACTAACTGTTCTCCCCTTGTTATATACTTTGGATTTTTTTTTTCCAGACAAAACAATCACACTCCGCAAAGGGAAGGGGCGGATGGGTGGGGCGGGGGTGGGGAGCTAGGCGAGAACTAAGTAAGTGGAAAGGGGGGAGAAGAAGGGGACCGAGCGCGGAGCCCCAGCGCGTCTCTGCTCCGGGCGCGCCCCGTTTTGGGGGGCTTCCCTCAAGCGCACACACCCTCCTTGCAGAGAAAGAAAGTGGATCTGTTTGCAGAGGCGCTATCGCGTTTCATCAGGCCACCTGAGACTGCTTTTGAAAGCGTGTACTGTGAAATTCATAGCAGTAATTTAGACAAAATCCTCACTGTATATTAATGAAAGGCGGCCCCATGGCTCTGCTCCTCTGCTCCCCATTCAGTGTAAACAAAACCACGAGACTCTCTCGGTTTTTGAGCCCGATCCAAGCAAAATCGGCAGCAAAGGAAAACACGGGGTGCTGGCACCGACTATTCCAACGTCTACACCTGGAGATCTCAGATTTATTCAATGAAATCTGTGTTCCATCTTTCACACATACAGCCACGCACACATAAATATCAAAAGGGGCCTATAGGGGACGCAGAGGGGAAAAATCCGTTCTGTTTGGGGCTTGATTACCGCCGCCTTTTAGATCTATAACTTGGCAACAACGGCCTTGCTGAAACCCACCTACGATGGCACCTTTCTCTGGCGAGCGGGGGCCCGACCGCATCCGACACAGCAGCCGATCCGGAGACCAACAGAGGCTGCGTGGCCGGTTGCCCCGACCGCGGAGGAACCGCACGGCGGACAGCGAGGAGTGCAGGCCCGCCCGCACCTCCTCCGAGCCCGGACACCGCTGCAGAGCTGCGCCCCGGGCAGACGGCCCCGCGGCTGGGGCGCGGGGTGCGCGCACACGCACACTCATTAGGAACCGTGTATTTATTGAATGTCCGAATTGGGTTAGTTCATTGGAAATCCCCGAGGAGGGTTCAATTTGCCCTTGTTTTCGTTGCCACTTTCTCTTTTTTTCTTGGTTCGCTGAAGCTCCTCAGAGCAGCGTTTCCGCTTGGCCGCGTCCCCCCTCCACCCACCCCGCTTCTCCCGCCTACCCCGCCCCCCACCCCGTCCCCCTTAACTCTTTCAGCCGAGCTGGGGGCTGAGAAAGCTCCGTCGCCGCCAGCCCCATCCACCGCGCAAACCCATCTGAGACAGAAAAGAAAGAAGAAAAGCACCACGATGCCTAAAAATAGCGAGCGAGCAAAGCCCCGCCGCTCCTAACAATCACACTGAAATTGCACACACACTCACGCGCGCGCACACGCACGCACGCACACACACGGTAAGCGGCGCGGCGGTGCAGGGCGCGGCCAGCGGATCCCAGCGCTCGGGCCGGCTCCTGCAGCCGCTCCGGGGGGCTCGAGGCTGCGGCGGGGTCGGAGGCACTTACGAGGCATCTATGGGGGAAGGTCGGACTGACTGCCTTGCAAACCCAGCGCGTGGCTCCGCCGGCCGGCACCTCCAAACTCACAAGGGCACGCGCGCCCGAGTCCCCCGGAGGGCGGCGCGGGAGGGGGCGCGGGCGGGCGCGGGCGGGAGGGCGGCAAGGGTCCGACCGCACGCGCCGTGCGGGCCGCCGGGCTCCGGCGATGGCATCTGCGAACTTAAACAAAGGGGCCGGCGCCGCGCTGCAGAAAGTTGCGGTGGCGGAGGTCCAAGGCGCGTGGCCACGGCCCCCACCCGGGGCCGCCCCCGCCGGGACAGAGTCGGGGGCCGGCGGGGGAAGGGACGAGGAAACTTCGAACCCACTGGGGACACCTCTGCGCATAGGTACCCGCGCACTCGGGGCGCCGTGCCGCGCGCTCTGCGGCTGTCCGGATGGGGGCGGGGGCCGGGCGCACGCGCGAGGGCTGGGTGGGGTGACTCGGCCGCGGTTTCCCGTGATTTTCCTCTTTCTGGCTCCATCCTGAGCAACCCCCCATTCCTCCCTCCCTTTCTCTCTCTTTTCTCCCCCGCCCCCCAGACTGATCGCGAGCGCACAGAGCCGCCGAGGGACGCCAGCCCTCCGGCCGGACGCTAAGAGTTAAGATGTGGCGGCGGGGGAGGGGCGGGGAGGGGAAAGTGGCGCGGGGGGGGGCGGACCCGAGGACGACAGATTTCAGGCTTCTACGACGCGCTGCCTAAATTAAAAAGCAACCAATCGGAACGGCCGGAAGGGGGGCCGCGCGTCCGGAGCCAGTCATTCCGGGGCTGCCAATCACGCAGCGGGTAGCCAATCGGCGGGGGCCCTGGCGTTCGACTTCCTTGTATTTGGAAAAGTGTGGTGGTGGGTGCGCGCTCGCGGCGGAGGGTAAACATTCGACAGTCCCCGCTCAGAGAGGGAGGGACAGAGAGCGAACTGTCAGATCGCGGCGAGCGAGCGCGGGCGCCCGAGAGCCGAGCGAGGGAGGGCGAGGGAAAGTGCGCGAGGGCGAGCGAGGAGAGAGCGCGAATCAGGGCGCAGAGCAGCTCCGCCGCACCTCCGCCGCCCGGCCCGCGCCCCCGTCGGGGCTCCCGAGAGCGAGGAGCGAGCGAGCGAGCGCGCGGCGTCCCCGGAGGGTCGGGTGCCGGAGCCCCTCTATGCACACACACACCTCCACCGCCGCCTGTGCACGCGTCCTCCTCCTCCTCCTGCAGACCACTGCTGGGGAAAAAATAAAACACCAACCCCAAGCGCCAGCGACAAGGTAACAGAGCAGTTCGACATCATTTTTCTTCTCCTGTGCATTTTTTTTCCTTGTTATATTTGTTTCCTAATTTCTGCCCAGAAGGAAAGATGTCGCATCAGACTGTGACTGTTGCGAGGAGAATGAGAAAGGACTCTTGTGTCCGAGGCAGCCTAGAGCTCCGGCAATAGCAACTTCAGCGCAATGCACCCTCGGAGGAAGTTTTCCTAGGACAGAACCAAACTTGGAAGGAGTGGACCCGAGGGGGGCAGCAGGCGCCGGGCTCCCCTCTCCGCGCCCAAGATCGCCCAGCACCGCCAAGCCTTCCGGGACCCAAAAAGTTTTACCACGCCAAGGGGAGGCCTGAGCAATGCGTTCCTGAGCGAGAGCCAGAGGAGGCTGCGGGATCGGGCCGGTGGCTGGTCACGCGTGACTTGGCGAAGGAGGAAAGGCGCCGCTTCTTTGTTGTCGCCCGCGGAGCCATCACCTAGCAGGTGGACCGAGCCCCGCGCCCCAGAGGCCCGGGAGCAGCAGCGGGCCCGCCTGGCCCTGCCCGGCCCGGCCCAGCGACCCCCCGACGAGGCAGCGCTCGGGGCAGGGGGGCGGCCGCGACCCCCCGCGGCAGGGCTGGCCACGGAGCGCGCCCCGGGCAGCGCGCGCCCCTCCCCGCAGCGCGGCGGCCGCGGCCGTCGCCGCGGCGGCTGCTGCTGACCCGGGCGCGCCGGCGACCCCCGCGCCCTGCCCACGGCCGTGCAGCGGCGGCAGCGGGCCCGCGGCGGGCGCGCAGCGGGGCGCGGGGCGCGGCGGTGGCGGCCGTGGGGTGGCGCGAGCGGGGCGGCATGGCCACGGCGGCCTCTAACCCGTACCTGCCGGGCAGCAGCCTGCTGGCGGCCGGCTCCATCGTGCACTCGGACGCGGCGGGCGGCGGCGGGGGTGGCGGCGGCGCGGGGGGCGGCGCGGGGGGCGGCGGTGGCGCCATGCAGCCGGGCAGCGCCGCCGTGACCTCGGGCGCCTACCGCGGGGACCCGGCCTCCGTCAAGATGGTGCAGAGCGACTTCATGCAGGGGGCCATGGCCGCCAGCAACGGCGGCCATATGCTGGGCCACGCGCACCAGTGGGTCACCGCCCTGCCTCACGCCGCCGTCGCCGCCGCCGCCGCCGCCGCCGCGGTGGAGGCCAGCGCGCCCTGGTCAGGCAGCGCGGTGGGCATGGCCGGGAGCCCGCAGCAGCCGCCCCCGCCCCCACCCCCGCCCCCGCAGGGCCCCGACGTGAAGGGCGGCGCGGGGCGAGACGATTTGCACGCGGGCGCGGCGCTGCACCACCGCGGGCCGCCGCACCTGGGGCCCCCGCCGCCGCCCCCACACCAGGGCCACCCGGGGGGCTGGGGCGCAGCCGCCGCCGCAGCAGCCGCCGCTGCCGCCGCCGCCGCCGCCGCGCACCTCCCGTCCATGGCCGGGGGCCAGCAGCCACCGCCGCAGGGCCTGCTGTACTCGCAGCCGGGGGGCTTCACGGTGAACGGCATGCTGAGCGCGCCCCCCGGGCCGGGCGGCGGCGGCGGGGGCGGCGGGGGCGCGGGCGGCGCCGCGCAGAGCCTGGTGCACCCGGGGCTGGTGCGCGGGGACACGCCCGAGCTGGCCGAGCACCACCACCACCACCACCACCACGCGCATCCGCACCCTCCGCACCCGCACCACGCGCAGGGCGCCCCGCACCACGGCGGCGCGGGGCCCGGACTCAACAGCCACGACCCGCACTCGGACGAGGACACGCCGACGTCCGACGACCTGGAGCAGTTCGCCAAGCAGTTCAAGCAGCGGCGCATCAAGCTGGGCTTCACGCAGGCCGACGTGGGGCTGGCTCTGGGCACGCTCTATGGCAACGTGTTCTCACAGACCACCATCTGCCGCTTCGAGGCCCTGCAGCTGAGCTTCAAGAACATGTGCAAGCTCAAGCCGCTGCTGAACAAGTGGCTGGAGGAGGCGGACTCCAGCACCGGCAGCCCCACCAGCATCGACAAGATCGCGGCGCAGGGCCGCAAGCGCAAGAAGCGGACCTCCATCGAGGTAAGCGTCAAGGGCGCGCTGGAGAGCCACTTCCTCAAGTGCCCCAAGCCCTCGGCGCAGGAGATCACCAACCTGGCCGACAGCCTGCAGCTGGAGAAGGAGGTGGTGCGGGTCTGGTTCTGCAACCGGCGCCAGAAGGAGAAGCGCATGACGCCGCCCGGGATTCAGCAGCAGACGCCGGACGACGTGTACTCGCAGGTGGGCACCGTGAGCGCCGACACGCCGCCGCCGCACCACGGGCTGCAGACCAGCGTGCAGTGAGCGAGCGCCCGGGCGCCGCGCGCAGAGGGCCGCCGCCGCCGCCGAGCCGCCACCGGGCCGCCACCGGGCCGCCTCCGAACGCCGAGCCGCCGCCGAGCCTGCACCGCGGCGCCCCGCCAGAGCCCCGGCGCCCTGCTGCCCTCCCCTCCGCCCAGAGACTGGCGTGCCCGCCCTTGGAGGAGAAATTGCGGGAGACACGGACCGAGGAGACTTTTTTCTTTTTTCTTCCTTTTTTTTTCTTTGCGAGTCCAAGAAAGGAGGGACCAAAAAATTTAAAAAGCGTAATACATACCCAGACTGTTTTATACACATATATACAAACAAAATCGGAAGTGGAAAAAAGAAGCAACCGGGAGATCTCGTTTATACTGTGGTGGTGTTTTGTTCTTTATTTTCAAGAAGGTTAAAGATGCGTGACACACCGAAACTGCCCTGGCGAGGTGTTCCGTGGCCGACAGATGTCCTGTAAGGCAGCGATGGACAGCACCTGCCCTGACCTGCGCGCCTCTTGGAGAGAGAGAGAGTCCCCGTTTCTTTTCTTCCACCTCCTCCAGAAGGGCTGCCTCAGAGATAAGCGGAACGCGCTTTCCTGGGAGCCACCTGAAAGAGAGCGACAGCGCCGGGCTCCCTGGGGTCTGACTCTGGGCTGCAGGAGCTGTGCCTCTCGGCCCCGTGTTAAGGTCATTTGGGAACAAACAAATCAACTATGAAACAGGAAAGAGAGAGGAGCAAGAAACAGTCTCCAGGAAAAAAAAAATTCACAGTGTCTCAAATTTACAGACTGAACAGCAATGCCAAAAGAAAGTACCTGGAGGTAACCTTGGGAATAAAAGCATCCGGAAGGAGCAGAGGATGGGCTGGGACAGGGGCCGCCCAGCGTGGAGAGGAGACAGCCCGGCCGCCGCCGCAGAGCCAGGCCCTGCCGCCCACCGGCTCTGCCCACTGCGCGCGCGCAGGGCAGACCGTGCCTAAAGATGCCACCGCTGATATTTTTTTTATTAATATTTTTTATTTTTTATTTCTGGACTGACTCCGATAAAGGGATTTAGAGAGACTGAGCACCAGCCGCTGCACTTCCCTGCCGCCTGTCCCCAGACCCTTTGCCAGCCTTGACTGACGGGCGCGGTGGAAGTGATTATATAATACTGCCATTTGCAAGCAGTGTTTTTGGTAGGTTTTAATAAACAGACTTTTCAAAAGACGGCAATATAGAATCGTTAGATCCGTTGTTGATCTAAAAATATTTGCTTTATATTTTCATTAAATGACTTCTTTTAATATTTTATTCAGAATACTTATGAACTGCTGCAAAACGGTAATTTATTTTTCCCCAGATCTTGTATTACGTGTTTTTTTCAGACGAGCACAAATCAAAATGAAATGAAAATATGGACAGTTGTTAGGTAATAAGGGTATCTTTTGATGTGATCATTTGATTGTAATTTAATTTGAGTAGTGATTCCGTAAGAGCTGATCGAGAAAATAAATTTGTTAGAAGGAAGCAGTCTGTGTCTGATGCATACACGCTGTGTGGGAAGCGGAGTTCTCTGAAGACGCAGTTTTTACTAACACAGCCCTCTCGTAGGTAGAGTGCTGAGGAAGCAGGGCTGCATCTCCTGGCCGTTGCTGGAGGTCCAGCAGCAGCTGGGATTTTAACATCGTGGTCACCCCTTGTTGGCCCGTGCATCTCACCATGTTTTTCTCCCCTTAATTTCAGTGGGTGTCTTCAGCGTTTTTAGGTGAGCTTGTCTGTAAATACTAGCCCTTTTCTTGAAGATGCCTGTGTTCTTTATTGAATGATTGAACTACACCACCAGTAAAAATGTGCCAAACTGGTGATTCATGAGTGACTGATACAGCTCCCCCAAGTTTGGCCTCTTTTATCCTCTCATGCCCCCACCAAATTTTCTTGTCTATGCCTCTTTTCTCTTTTTCTGAAGACTGATGGTTGTGAAGAATTGCTTATAAGTCTATAAAATATTTTGATATCAGTTACCTCCTATTCATAACTATATGCAATTAAATTTAAATTATTAAGTGTTTTTGTTGTTTGGGGTTTTTCCTGTAATGAGACAAGGTAGTTCAGAAGTCCTCCCGTTGGTCCATCCTGCTTTCCATCTCTGCCATTACCAACTGAAGCATCAGACTGTACGATTCTGTGGTTCATCCTTCCCCAGTGCGATTCTTTATCTCCTTTACTGGTGCTGGGGGTTTTAGCTTTTTTAGGTCACTTTTTAGATAAACCCTGCAGAGTGATCACACTGATCCAGTTAATGTATCAATGTTTGCAGTATGGGGAAATGAAAGTACAGTGCCCCTGGCTGGCAGCGCTCAAGATGCAGGACTCAGGCTCCTCTGGCTGAATTCTTGTATTTTGTGTTTTCCTTGAAGCAGTGACTTCACAGATGCATTTGCCCTGTTCTTGCTTGGCTGTCACTCAGCTTTTGCCTCTCTCCCCTCTACTTCCTCTGCCTGTGATATCGGTGCAGGGGTTAAAAAATCCCAGAAAACCAAGAGAGCAACCAGGAGCAGTCATTTCTCCAGACAGGCCCTGTGTCACTTCCATAAATCAGCCCAGCCAGATGGCCATGTACAGGGTTGCATTATTTTAAACACCAAATCGCACTAAAAATCACAATCATTTTGATTTGTGAAATCTGAAAAAGGCCATATTTATTAAACAGAGAAAAGAAAAAACTGAAGAAACCACCATTTACTTTTCTCTGCCTTCTTGGTTCCCATTCCTCTTGCTCTAGGCATCGCCCAGCCCCGGGAATTTACAACCTGCAGGGAGTGGGGTAAAGTTCATGGGTTTTTGAGGGTCTGGGGGGCAAAGAAGGCTGCCCCTGGCAGGCCGAGCCCCGCGCAGGTTGTCCGGAGGTGGTGTACACTGCTGGCGTGTGAGCTGGAATCCTGTGTTTTGTTGTTTTGTTTTGTTTTCTGCTGAAATAGTGGTGCTTGATTAGACAAGGAATAGATCTGTTTAAAATTTTAGGAGGTATTTGCTTACTTGATTTAGCTGACAACAAAAGAGCTACCATTAGATTTCACACTGTTTTCTATTAAAAAGCAACCTGTGCTGATTCCTTGGGAAGAGGCACTGATCTGGGGGTAGCTGAGTGATCTTCAGTGGAGAGGCTGGACCACCAGCCCATTTTGTCTCATTATTTTGCATTTTATAAGGCGGACTAATGCTTTGACGCTGTATTAAAAATTTTTTTCAACCCTTTGGATGTATCTACAAGATGAAATTCACGGTTGAGACACAAAAGAGAGGAGCTATAACTGAGCGGTTTTGTGCTAAGGCTTATATTGTTGCACATGTAAATAATGAAAATATTGTTATATATCACCAGATCTCTTTAATGAATTTGGTCATTGTGTTGCTTTGTGGCACAAGAGTCTTGTGCTTCGTAAAGTGCTCATTTGTTTCCTCCCTTTCAGTCCCTTCCCCTCCCCTTCCTACCCAAAGGAAAGTGACCAAGTTCTATTCCACGCACCCCACCTCCCACCCCCACCCCCCAGCCCGGCCTGGCTAAGCTCAAACTAGGCCCATCTTCAGTTTACACTCTCCTGTGACTGGGCCACCTGGGTCCCCTTCTTCACCCGGCCGGGGCCCCTGGCCAGTCCCTGCAATCAGTCCTTTAAGGTGTGTTTTAAACACTGCTGTGGTTGCTGTCCCTCTCTCTCTCTCTCTCTTTTTTTCTTTAGTACTTAGCCAGGGACTCTTTGTTCTGAGCTAGAACTGTCCACTATGGCTCCCAGGGGAGACTCCCCTAGCCTCCCTCCACGTAGCACCCACTGTGTGTTCATTACCATGCTCATAATCTGTTTTGTATGAATGATTCCCAACATTCGAGAATAATTGGTTCTAATATTCAATGCAGTATATACTATGGATAGTTTTATCGATAAGTGTAATATTTTAACAATTAAATTTGTTTTTTTAAATTATATATTTGTAAAGTATTTATCCTGTTGGAAGCAACAATATATTGTTGTATTTATTCGTTTATTTTTGTAATAAATGATCAACGTCTTTAAGCTAAATCAAAAATGACACTTTTATATATCTATATAAAATGCATTTGAAGAGATGGGCATATTTGCACCAATTTGTATGTAAATAGAGTGAGGTCCATCAATAACTTGTAGCTCTCAGAACTAAATTGAAGGAAGAAACATTCTCTCCACATGGAGTTTAGTTTGCCCAAGTTCCAGGGTAATTAATCAACTCTAAAATGGATGCAACAAGTATTGGCACTGGTTGCAGACTCAGAATTAGTTACTTAGGAGGTGGACCTGGTTTTCTTGCTTTCTTTTTTTTTAAGGCAGAAAGATGGAAATTGAAGTATTCTCTTCTTTCATGAGCATGGCTGGCTGTGCAGATTAGTGCAATGTGGTGTTGGTGAGAAAGCCTCAGAGCTGCTGGGGTCCGGAGCACACTGTGGGGAGGGAGTTGACCGAGCCTGGATGGAGAGCTTGGGGTGGTCAGTGACCCCAAGCAAGGTGATTAGAGAAGAGTGGTGCTCGGTTTAAAAAAGATCCTCTTGAAATGGCAGTGAGTGGAGCAGCCTCTGTCACACAGCCCAGTGACTGGCAGCCAGGGTCGGGCGCGCAGGTGCGGCTGGGGTGGGGCCACCTCCCCGGCTCCCTGCCCCACCCCTGCTCTTCTGTCAGTAGCTTGGTCATCTGCTGGGCCCAGGGCCTGAAGGTCACCCACGTGACCCCTGGCCTGGGAAGCCCCACGGTGGGCTTGATCTTGATTTCAGTGAGGAGATCAGAGGGCTCTGCCTTTACCTCCTGAACTTCCCAGGGTAGGAAAGGAAATAGCCAGGGTCTGGAGGAGCCTGGGCGGGAGCAGCGGAGATAGCAGAGGGATCCTGGGGTAATCAGATTCTTTGATTTTGTTAGCCTGGCGCATGGCCTATTAATTAGATTACTCTCTTTCATTCTTGATTCCACATCCGTGTTTGTCCCTGTGTCCTGAAACGTGGGCGCGAGCCGGCTGAGCAGGAGTCCATGATGTCACTGCCGGCCTCGGCCGCCTGGTCTTCTGGTGGGCTGCAGCCCGCCTCAGCTGCGTCCTCTTCCTCGAGGGGGACTCGGCTCTGGAAGTGACCTCAGAGGGGTCTGGGAGGAGGGCAGCAGGCATTCTCGTGGTGGCACAATGCGTGTGTGTGCATGCGTGCATGGGTGCACAACCCGAGTGCATGCGGTGCGCCCCAGGGGAGGGGGCGCGTCCACTCGCAGACTGGACCTAGAGGCCCCTGCACAGGGCTTGGTCACTCAGGCCCTGATGCGGTGCAAAACTCCAGTGCAAGTCCGAGGTCACCAGAGGCGAGCAGGAGGGGCAGGCACCCGGCGTCCAGCCTTTCTCCGGGAGGGTGGCAGCCCGCACAGTGGCGGTGGCCCTGGGGCCGCCTGGTCCCTGCTCAGCCCGGCACGGCCCGCGTGGCAGCTGCTGTGGGTCCCACAAGTTGTTTTCCTCGTGGCGACCATTCAGCAAAACGCACGATCCTTTCTCAAAGATTTAAATTTCGCGGATGAATTACCATACACCGGTTGCTTAGCAACTAAATTCAAGCAGGGCTAAGAATATGCAAGCTTTTTGTATTCTCATTAATAAAAATGCCAGTCTGACACAGCAACCCGACTTTGGATCACTGCAACTTCTGTAAAAGCCGTAGGAGAATACAAACCGATCCTGCCATTTAATTACAGATCAAAATGGCTTGAAACGCGATGTTTTGTTCATCTATCTTAGTCCTAAAAGCGATGGAAGAAATAACGGCTTTCAAGAGCAGTAGTAAATTTTCTCTTTCTTTTTTTTTTAATGGAGTTGTCTATTGGGGTTACTGATAATTGTCAGCTGACACCTCGTGAGACAGGCTGAAGCATCCCATTTCACCCATATTTCTGCTCCCCATAGGTCCCTGCTCCCTCCAAATAACCGCTGTTGCTGTTGCTGCTGTTGCTCTCGCTGTTGTCGTTGTGGTTGTTGTTGTCACAGTCAGGCCTTGGGAGGCCTGAGGTAAAAGATGGTGAGCAGGGTTGTCCCCTGGGCCACAGCAGAGCCAGAGAGACCTCAGAAAGTTTCCCTGGTCGCTGGGTGAGCAGAGGAGCAAGGGTCTCAAGTTCCAGGGGTCCCAGCCACAACTTTGGGGAAGGCTGGGGATTTTCCCGGGGCTCCCCTGACGGCAGCTGAGCTGAGGGCCTGGCTGGCCGCGCTCTCCGGAGCCGGCCTCCACTGAGGACAATGTGAGCGGGCGCTGGCCTCCTGACCCCAGCTCTGCCTGGGATTTCTGAACTGGAAGGTGGGGCTTCGTCCCTCTCCCCAGAAGCCGCAGCGCAGCGGAGGAGGGAGGGAGGGAGATACTCAGGCTCAGGCTCGGGAAAAGGCTCCAACCTGCTGGCTCAGCTGCCCTGAATTCGAGTGCGGAGGGGAGGAGATCACAGCAGCAGCACGGTCTGGGAGTTTTTGCAGGCCAGGCCTCTGGGCTGGCGGCGTGGGATAGGGGCACAGGGCACAGGCAGCTGGGTGGAACTTCCAGGCCTCCCTCGCCCAGCTCTGCTTCCTGCGGGTAGGAAATTCTGCTGCCTGCTGCGGGACGGGGTCACAGTGGCCCTGCCCTGCCCGAGGACAGAGAACCCTGACCTGCAGCAGCCCTGAAACGCCAGCCCTCTGCTGTGTGCCCCGTGCGCCGTGGCCCAGAGCTGCAGAAGCAGGGGTGGTTAGCTTTCCAAAGACACAGGGGCAGAAGCGGGCCCCTGACTGATTTCTGGACATTCCAGGGAGCCAGCAGCATCCAGAACTTCTGCAAACCCAGGATATGTGGAAATGACCTGTCCTGGTTGCTTCAGACCGACTTCTTCCGAGGAAACACAAAGCGAGGGTGGAACTCAAGCCCTAAGTTGAACTATTTCTGTATTAAGACTATTCAGAGGCATGAGAGTCCTTTTTAAATAAAATATACACACTAAACAGGAAGCTGGTTATTTACAAATACAATTGCCCTAGACAAACCACATTCCACGGATGTAATTCATTAATGGAATTTGCTTTTTTTCTTCTCTTTGAAAGAGAATTTTAGCTTTTAAACACAGCCGGGGCTCAGAGGTGAGGAAGGGAAGCAGTAAGTTTACCTGTTCTTCAGAGGGATGGGCTGACCAATTCCTGGGTCTGCAGGTGTTAAACACTCTAAAATAACCCAAAATTTAGGGAGAGTTTTTTTCCTTTTTGATTCTTCAATAAAAAACTTTTCCAATTATGTTTGCAGTGAGCAGAGTCTCCCAGGAGCAATGTGCTGGTGATGGGACACTTGTTGGGGTACCTGTGTGTGTGCGCGTGTGCACGCGCATGTGGACAGAACTAACATCTCAGCGGTGGGAGCCGGCTGAGAATGTCAGAGCACCGCATCGCAGGACGCGCTCCGTCGCTGACTCACTTTCTGCAGTGTCACTTCCTCCCCGGGAGAAGCCGTGCTCGGGAGGGGAGAGCCTGCGTCTGGTCTTTCTTCATTCTGGGAGTGACAGAGGGGTGCTGTCTGGTGGAGGGCTGTCCAGAGAAAGCAGGATCAGGTGTGACTGCTCCATGGCGTGCCGTGAGCCTCAAGTAAACATGAGACACCCAGGAGCACCGGAGTGAGGTGTGGGCAGTGAGTTCCCCCTTCCAGACCTGGTGACAGAGCACAAGGGTGGCCACCCCTGCTTGGGTTTCATTCCTGCAGCTGCAGCACAATGGGGCACACACTGGCAGGGAAGGAAAAGCACTTTTTAATTTTTTTTTTTAAAGGACAAGAGGTGTTTTGAGCTGGAGACTTCCTGGGTGATCACAGTAGCTCTGTTCTCCAGGCAGGCAGGCGGGCTTCTGGTACTGACACTGAAATAAAAGGTGTCCAAACTGCGCTCTTCCCTGCCTGGGGTGGACAGGTCCACAAGGTCTGAACAGGGGCTGGGTGCGGGTTCCCAGCTGCCCCTGTGAGGGTCACGCAGGGAGACAACCTGCTTTTCCCTTTCATTTCCAAGGCTGAAAACGCCCCTGCAGAGAGAGATAGATTTACTAGACCTAACCAGAAAGTATAGGCTCACCCGAAATCAACAAAATGAAAATACATGTCTTGGTGACTTGGTCTTAAGACTCTCTGGCATACAATACTGGAGAAAAGCCCCACAGCCTGCAGCAAGCAAAATAACACTTAAGAAACGACTTTTCATTAACATTTTAGAGGAGAAATCTTTCAAATTTCAAGAGCGCTCAGCCATCCTGTTTCTACTTGGTACACCCTGGAGATTTCTGCCAAACAGGGTTTTCAAAATATTCCAACCCAGAGAGAAAGGTCTTTCACTTTCCCAAGAACTATTTAACAGTTGTCCTGCATGATTCTTTGTTGGCAGCGCTGGGAATCAAACCCGGGTCCTGGCGCAGGCTCAGTGAGCCCCACGCCCAGGCCGAGAGGGAGCGTGCAGCGATTAGCATGGGGTCCTCGCAGAGTGGACAGCGGGAAGGGGGTTCAAGGGCACCGCGCAGCCCACTCCTGGGGTGGGTTTCTGCTTTTCCCAAGGAGGAGCTGGAGCGGCCAGCACTGCTGACACAGGAGCCAGGGCCCGCGGGCTGCCTTCCAAGTGTCCGGCTGGGACTTGCAGGTCGGGGAGGAAGTGTTGGGCCAAGTGGGACCTGAGGGGAGCTCGGTTATTACCTCTCCCCTTTGTTCCTAGGCCTTGGACTGGGAGCTACCAGGAGGGGCAGGACAGCCCCAGGGAGTGGGGCCACCACTCCCTTCCGCACCGTTAGACCCCAGGGCTGGCTGATTGGGACCCTGAAAAGGTAACCCGAGGAACCCCTGTGCTGTGTAGAGCAGCCCTCGCCGCGGGCGGGCAGGAGAGGTGGCTTGATTTTCTCCAGGGAGTCCTGCAGGCCTGCAGGCCAAGGCCTGGCGAGGAGACGCGGGCGGGCTGAGGACTGGGCCGCCGCCTCACCAGCGAGGAGGGCAGGGCGCGCGGGCCGCCGCGTGTGGAAACAGCCCTGCAGGGACCCTGTCGCCCGGCCCGCGCCCACCGCGCTGGGCTGAGTCCGGGACACGCGGACGGTGGGGAGAAAGGCCAGGGCCCTGGAGGCCCAGGAGAACGCAGGTTAGCATGGCGCTGCGCCGCCGCCCTGCGTGGGAGCGCGGGTCACCTCCCCGCGTGGCCAGAGCCGGGCTCCTTCCTTCCGCAGCAGCGACCCTGGCCACGTCCTGAAAGGCTCGGGCGCGCACCCCAGGTCTCTGCACCCGGGCCTGAGGCCGAGCTGAGGCCTTGCGCTTGCCGGGAGCGTCGTGTGCGCGCCCCAGAGCCCATGGGCCGCCGCAGAGGTGCGTGCAGCATTGCAGTCTTGGGGTGGCCCACCCGCGCTGCGCGCTCGCGCCCTGCCTTCTCCACAGGCCCTGGCCTGGGTCGGCCGGAGGGTCACGGGCTGCGGTCCAGCAGGAGCTGGGGACCTCCGTGCTGGGCAAGATGAAGAGGCCCAGGAAGCAAGCGACACTGAGTCACTCAGCCATGGCGAGGGGAGGAGAGGGCGCCCCCAAGACCAGTGAGTGACAGCTGGGAGCCCGGGAGGGCACCTGGGTTTCCTGGTGGTCGTCACACCCACACACTCTGTCCCGCAGCCCCTGGAAGCTTCTGGGAGTCTCCAGGCCACCCCAGCCCCTTCCACAGCCGCACCCAGCTGGGCCTCAGGCCCCCAGCAGGGCAGAAGCTGGTGCCCAGAGGGAGGAAGGGACCAGGCAGGGGCTGCAGGCCGGACTGGCCTCCACCTGCAAGATGGGTGAGAAACCAGGCAAACAGGAACCTACCCTCAGGGCCCCGGGGGTCCCCAAGCCCTGGGTGTACCCCCGAGCTCCTGCTGGGCCCTGTGGGCCCAGGGTCTGCACTAAGCACGAGGCAGGGCCCAAGGTCAAGCTGGGAGCAGGTGCAGGAGCCTGTGGGGCTTAGGTGCCCGCCGCGGGGTGGAGCGGTGGGGGGCATATAGCCTCCAGAGGTCTGCTGTGGGGGACAGGATGGTCAGTGGTTGCCCCTCCACCTCAGCCTGTCCCCTTCCTTAAATTCAACCCCAGAGGAGCCATGCACCCCAGATACCGGTGGCATCGTCTGCTCCACCAGGGCTCTCCGAGGGGCTGCCACTTCCAGGCTGGGCCTGCACACTGGTCACTGCACAAATGGCCCTGCCGCCCGCTACAACTTCCGGCCAGTCCCTCGTGTGGGCTTGGGGGACATCTGGGGAGGCGGCAAGGGACACAGCTCCTACCCCGGGTCCCTGCAGTGCGGATGAACTGTCCTCTGGCTGATCAGTTCACTGTGTTTTATGTCGATGTTTTGTCAATTCTTCTCCTCGGAAGAAGAGTAGGAGATTTTTAAGAGAGCCTGCATGCATGTTCCAGCCACAGTTCTGCGGCGGAGGTGGGGCCAGGAGCACCGCCGGCTTGAAGGACACTGTCTGAGCCTTCCTAAAATGCAAGCTGAAGCCACAGAGAAGCTAGGGAAGGAGGTGGCCTAGGCTACGGCAGCTGACGAGGGCCCAAGATGACATCAGGTGGACGCTGGCTGGCCGGGGACAGTTTAAATCTGCAGTTCCCTTGGAGGAAGCAAACTCAGCTGCACTGACTTGGATGGCTGAGGACAGTCGGCCCCTCGTCCCCTGCTTACCTGAACCTGGGCAGGGACCACCTATGGCTGCAGGAGGGAGTAGGTTTTCCAATACCATGGAGGCCCTCTGCACTCCTCTTTATAGGTCAGTTCTCAAGCAAGTTGCAAATTGAGATCTGCCTTCAGCCCTGCCCACATTCTGCACTAGGCTGTAGAAAGCAGGTCTTCCGGAGGGATGGCCACGTCCTCAGGGGAGGAGAGGACCAAATGGCCTCAGGGACCCCTCAGTCCTCCTGCAGAGAGGGCGCTGCTCCTTCTCTGGGCACAGAGCCGTAGCTCTCCTGCAGGACCCCAGGGCTGGGCCTCAGGGCTCTCAGCTCCAGCCCCAGCTCCCCCTCCAGTTGTCCACCTGTCCACCTGTTCACCTGTCCCCCCGGCCTCCTCCAGGGAGCCCTCACCTCAGGCTCATCTGCCCCGCCCACCCCAGGCAGGGGCGGGCAAGCCCTCAACTGCACTTCTTCCTGACGTCCCTGTTGGGGTCATGGGGAGCCCTTTCTCTTGCTCCCTTTTATGGGATTCTTGGGGTCAACAATAGTTTGTCCTCAGGGTGCCTCTTGAGTGTGTGGGGCCAGAAGGGAATTTACCATTGACCCATGAAGCTCTCCTGCTGAGATCAACCTCAAGGGTCCCCTGCCCACCTCATGAAGCTGTCATGAATTTGCGGTCAGGGCTCCAGGTGCAGGAAATGCTTCCCTACAACTGGGGGTCCCTAGGGAGTGCCCAAAGAGCAGTGAGGACCCCAAGCCCAGCCCACGCAAAGGTTTTGGGACTCCTCGGGTGTTACCTGGGGAGGATTCCTTCATGCCCTGCACTGTTGCTTGGCAATGCCCCACGGCAGGGCAATTAGCTGTGGCCGGATGGAAACTAGGAGGGGCTGCCGTGTGTCTCAGCAAGACAAGAGGACGCTGGCGCCCGGGAACTGCCCAGGATACCCTGCGTCCATTCCAGGCCACTCAGGTCTCTGCGCCACGCAGCCCGGCAAAGACACCAGAGCCAGATGCGCTGCCAGCCTCTGTGGGCGTCCGCCAGGCGCTGAGGAGTGGGGCCCACTTGAAATTTAGTGTCCAGGGCCTGGAAGGCCGAGCCCCAGGACTGCAGGCATCCAGACAACCGCCAGGCCCTCCAACTGCCCTGCTGTGCGGTTCCCTGCTTCCCTGGGCAGGGGAGCCCCTGAGGTGTCCCCCACCCTCCTCCCACACCTGTGCCTTGCGCCCCAGCACTGAGCGCAGACCCGTTTGGGTAAGGTGATTGTCCACACACAGACAAGAAGAAACGACGTCATCTTCCGCTGCAGACCAGCCACGCACTATTCCTGGGAACCTTTGATTCCTCAAAGGTCATTTGGTCAGCCAGCATACCACACCCTAAAGCCATTTCGACTCATAAGCAGGAAGAAAAAGAACATGGAGAAAGTGGACTCAACTCCTTTCTCTCCCTTTGCCCTTCGGGTCCACAGGCTTCCCTCCCTGAGGTCCCAGCCAGAGCCAAGAGCCGCAGCCCCATCCGCAGAGTTCCAACGTCTGTCCTTAAAAAAGCATCAGGGTTTCCAGCAATAGCAGAGAGACTGGGGCCGGAACACCCTGCCCCCACCCTGCCCACTTCCCCCTCCAAACCGGGTGTCCCGACCACCACCATCAGTTACATCGTGTGTAACGTTTTAGGGTCAGGAAGGAAGACTCCATAATTTACCAGAAGGAACCATGAACTTTACTGAAAGAAAAAAACTCCCTCTTCACCCATGGGTCCCTCCTGGCAGACTCTGAAAACGTCTCTTTTAGGAAGAGGAGTAAAAAGCTTAGGTAGCAAAATTTTTGCAAAGCTCCATTATCTTGGCCCAATTTGGAGGCCTCGGCTCTGACCACTGGGAATAAAGTCACTGATACTCATAATCGGTTTTGGATTGCTCGGTGAGATTGGTGTTTTATTGGCTACCGGAGTGAATTTCCAGGGGAGGGCCAGGACTGGGGAAGCCAGGGTCTGGTGGGCGACCTTTCGGGCACCAGGAGAGCGACTCGGTGCTTTCGCAGTCGGTGTCCCACGCGTCCCTCCCTCCCCCGCCTTCTGTAAACTAAGAATAAACGTTACAGAACTGGGTTTTAATTTTCCCGGATGAGATCATAGGGCACCTAGGAGATGCGCGTGTTCCAGAACCGAGGACGCGTGGTCACCCTGGAAGCCGAACAGAAACTCGGCGGCGCAGGAGCGAGACCTGAGCGGCAGGCGCAGCAGATCCCAGCAAGTTCACTCCTTCGCAGGAAGAGGGTGCGCGGCGGCAGGCTTTGGAGTCCCCCGAGTTTGGCAGAGGGGCGCAGCGGCTGCGAGGCCTGGCGGTGCCCTGCGCGCGCTGCCTGGTCCCTGGGCTCTCGGGGCCTCGCGTCCCTCATCGCCCCCACCCAAGCGCTTTTTGGCTCTGGTGACCCTGTCCCAACCCCGCCCCTGCTGCACCCTCTGCGCGGTGCCCTGCGCGCCCGGAACCGCGCTCCGCACTCACCAGCGCGGTCATCCACGGCGCGCGCCCCCGCGAAGCCGGCCTCCTCCCGGGGACCCTCGGAACCACACGCCCTCCCGACGCCAGCCGAGCCTCGGAGCCCGCGTCTGCAGGACCCGGCTCTGGGAGCTGGGCGGGAGCGCGAGGAACCCGCCTCCGACCGCTTTCTTATGGAAATGAACGTGGCCGCCCGGGCCCGACACCGGCCCTCCGTCTGAGGCCCGGTGCTCCGCGGTCCCGCCCTCCCCGCCCCGGCTTCTCGCCGGGCGTAGACCAGCTCGCCGCGCGACAGGCCGCGTTGGGGTCCGGGCGGCGCTCGCGTTAAACATTCAAGGATCCACTTTCTTACAGGGAGTCCGCTGCGCAGGAAAGTTCTCGGCCCGGGGCGCACGGAGGCGGCCCGGGGCTCCGGGGAGGGGCGCGTCTCTCCGCTGCAGGAGGGGACGGGGCCGGGTCGCCCGCGCGGAGGAATCACTTTGTTTTTGGAGGTCGTGGGAGAAGAGCTGAACTTGGGGCAAAGAGAAGCTGCGCTTCCGGCCGCGCGCTCAACCCCGATTTCAGAACCAGTGGTCGCATCTGACGCCGAGGTCCCCAGGACCCGGGAGTGGGGGGCGCCCCGGGTTCTGCGGGACGGGGACGCGCGACCACGAAACCGGCGCCCGCCGGGTTTCCCCGAACACGACCCGGGCGGGGCGAGCGGAGCCCGAGCCGGAGCCGCAGACGGAGCCGGGCGCACACGGCCCCAAACCGTGACCCGCCTCGCCCGGCCCGGGCCGCGCCACGCGCGGTGCCAGGCGACGCCGGCCGCGCACTCGCGCTCACCCCGCGGACACTCGCACCACGCTGCTTTTTGTTCCGGGCCAGGAGCTCTTTCGCGAGTGGTCCGAAAGCCTCGAGCGCCACCTAACGGGGCCTGAGACGCCGACGCTGGTGCAGTAGAGCCCGGGAGGCCGCTGCGCCGCCCTCCTCCCCGGGCACAGGGGCTCCTCCGCCTGCTGTCCTTCCCGGGCGTCCTGCTTCGGCCTCCCTCGTGCTCGCGCCTACACTGCCTGCCCAGGCCCCGGCCGCGGGAGCCCAGGATTCTACGAACCAAGGCGCGTCCAGAGGAGGGGGCGGTGGGGAAAACCACGGTTGCATCCAGGTTGGGGGGCGGGACCCCAAAGTCTGACCCCTGCGGGAAATGGTGGGTTCTGAGGCGCTGTGCTGGGAACCCGGGAGAGCCCAGCCCGCGCAGGCAGCAGGGAGGACTCAGGTCGGGACGAGGACCCTGGACCAGGGGCCAGGGTCAGCTCGGCTACAGGCCGTCTCCTTCTCCTGCCGGGCCGGGGGACCCTGGCGGCCGTGGGGAGGTGGCCGGGGCTGCTGTCCCGGAGAGGAGAGCTGGGAACCGGGAGGGAAGGGAGGAGCGGCCGGGCAGACCCAGGGACAGACGCGCGTGCCCACCAGCAAGGGCCACAGGCCGTGCCCACAGCCGAGCTGCGGGGCTCAGGGTATGCGCCTGCCTCCCGGAGGGGTTGGAGCCAGGGCCCCCACTCCTGCTCCTCGGTGTGAGGAAGGGGACGGGGAATCACCAAACAAACACCCTGGGGGTGGGTCACAGCATAAAACTTCCCGGTTTTATTCCACGTGTACAGCACAGTGGCGTTGCGCACATTCACGTGGCTGGGCGCACACCTCGTCCTTCAGAAAGTCATCTTGCAAATCGGAAACGCCAGTCTACACCCGCTAAGCAGCACTCTCCACTTCCCGCTCCCGCCCGGCTCCGGCAACCACCATCCGGCTTCCTGTTTCTAGGAGCGTGACTGCCTCTCGGCGGAATCTTGCTCTGCTCATCCTTTTGGTGACTGACTTACCTCACTTACTACATCTACACTATGTAGCATGGGTCGAAATGGTCTTCCTTTTTCAGGGCTGAGTGATACTCCATCCTATGTATACACCTCATTTTGTTTACTCACTCATCTACCAGTGTACACTTAGTTCTTTCTACTTCGGAACTACGATGAACAGTGCCATTAGGAGCTCTTCAAATTCTTGCTTCCAGTTTCTTTGGGTTACAGAGCCAGAACTGGGGTCACTGGACCCTAGAATAATAATAATAATTTTTAATTGTTGCAGTCTTCATTCCATTTTCCACAGTAGCTGTTCAGTTTGTGCATTCCCACCAGCAGGGCACAAGGTCCCCAGGTTTTCCATATTCTCTCCAACGCTCGTCACTCTTTTTATTTTTGATAATAGTCACCTTAACTGGTATTATGAGGTGGCATCTCATTATAGTTCAGAAACACTTTTTCAAGTATTAATATAAAAACGTAACAAAACAAGACAGAGCCGATCAGTCACCCATTTAAACAGAGTGCAATACCTCGATGATTATTTCTAACCTCTGACCTTCAACTTTTGAATTGATGTCTAGAAACAGGAAGCGCAGACTAAGGTAGAAGAGCAAACTATTTTTTTCCCTTTGACAGAACTGGGGCTCAAATCCAGGGATACTTCCTTTCCTGTTTACTTTTATTTTGCTAAATGTCTTTCTCAGTTTCCCAGGCTGGCCTCAAAGTTGTGATCCTCCTACCTCAGCCTCCCAAAGAGCTGGGACCCCTCACACCAGGACAGAATCTGTATTTTTATAATTATTATTTTTCGGAGTCAAATTTTGGCCCTTGTTCTAACCCGCAGCCGGAAAACTGGTGGAATTCTTAGAGAGCCCTACCCACTTCTTTGTTTCTGGAAGGAGACCAGAAATTCGCCCCTCTTAGGTAGAGAAGAGAGAGAGGGAAAAGTTACTCGTCTTCCTGGATTCTTTGATGTATTCGAATTGGAATGAAGAGATTCTAGTGCCCCTGACGTCGGCCATGTGCTGACAGTGGAAATCTTTGGAGTCATTTTTCCTAGGAAAGGCCCAGGAAATGGCACTGGCGGGCAGGCACGGGATTCCCCGGTTCAGGGCGCAGAGCACCGGCCTCCTGCCCAGCAGGCTGCGTCCCCAGTGCTCGCGCCAGCCCCATTTGGTGTCGACGCACAGGGCGCCCACAAAGTGCCCTTTCAGCCTTTGGTTTTTCCTGTCTTCATGAAGGCTGTGCCTCCTGACCACCTGCAGAGACCGCGTGGTGTTTCCCTTGCCCACATGCTAAGTGGCGGCAGCAAGAGTGGGCCCTGAATCAGGACTGGAAAGGGCCGTGGTGACAGGTGGTGGCCCACGAACCACACCGTTCCCCGCTGTGTCAGCACTCTTGGCCCGGCCGGCGGGGACGGGAGCCAGAGCCGGGAGTGAGCCTTGGCAGGGCCCTCCTGCCCTCGGGCCACAGGCAACCTTGACACCTGCTGAGCTGGCCAGCAGGCCAGGCCCGGCCTGGGCCTTGTGGGGCCCGGGAAGGGGCGGGGCAGCTCAGCCAGCCTCATCCGGCCCCCGTTCCTGCCGCAGGAGGAGGACCCTGCACCAGGACGAGGGGAGGATGCCAGTGCCACTCAGGCACACATCCTGGTCTCCTCTTCCCTGGGAAGCCACTTCCAGGAGGGAGCGACCCTTCCGGGGCGCGGGCTGAGACCCCCTGCGCCGCGCACACATCCGGAGCCCTGGGTCCCAGCCTAGAGAGTTAATCGCGTGGGTAAGAGCTCGCTTTCTCCATTCGCAGTGGCTTCCCCAGTCCACCCCGCTCTTCTGTCTGTGCGGAGTGATTAGGTCCCCTTCCAGTGGACCCACCGAGGGAGCTGGCCAAAGCAGGCCCTCCCCACGGTATCCTCCCACCCAGCCCGGACCGCGGGGCCATCTGGGGTCCCTCTGGGTGGCCCATGTAAGGGTTCGCTCTGCCAGCAGCTGGTGTGTGCCGGTGCCACCCATGCTTCCACAACTCCTCTGGGGGCGCCGTGCAGCCGCAGAGTCTGGTGAGGCTGAGTAGGTGAGTGGTCTGTCCCCCGAGTGCGGCCACAGCCCCCAGGCCCAGAGGTGGTCACAGAGCCTTCCCGGGGTCCTCACAGAACAGCACAGAGGTGGAACTCAGGGCTCCGTCCCACCTGGCCGCAGGCAGAGGAAGGGCCAGGGCTGGTGGTAGCAGGTGCCCGGCTGACCTGGCCAAGTCCTGGGGGTCAGCGTGGTCTAAAGACGATGGGCCGTACTGGCGCGCCGGCCCCCTCAACCAGGTTCCTAAGGTCACCACAGCCACCGAGTCATGCAGTTTGCTCAGATCTCAGAGGCTGAATCCAGTTGTAGAGTTGGGCCTGAAATGAGGAGGAAGTACTTCCAGCTAAGTGGATTCTTCTTCCCGGCGGCCGTTTCTCTGGTCCGGTGGTCAGGGGAAGCCTGGGATGGAGAGCTCGGACCCACCTGCTCTCGCGCCCCGCCGCAGCCGAGAGCGTGCGGACGCTGCGTGTGTCACAGGAATGTGATATCATCGTCCCCGTGATGGAGCAGGGGCTCCGTGGACCCCGCACCCAGGAGCCGGCTTCCCACCGCAGCCCGGCACCGTTTCACCTGGGGGGACCCCTCAGCGTGTCCGGTGCGAAGAAAACCCCTCCGACACAACTCGCGAGCAAGGAGAGGCTGCAGGTGGCAGTCGGCGACGCGGAGCCGCGTCCCAAGATGGTGCGAGCCGCTCACACGGAGCGCGCACTCCGCACACGCACCCGCGCCACGCACCACGCGCCACGGAGCCAAAGGCCACGCACAGCACACAAGCTGCCCGGCGCACGCTCAGTGTGCAGCGCACGAGGCAAGCCTCGTGCACGACGCACGCGGGTGACACCCGCCACGAGTGCGGCACGCGCATGCGCAGATGCGCACAGCAAGGAGCGGCACGGGGAGGCGGGAGCGCGGTCTCAGCCGCCGTGCACGCGGCCCCGGGGAGAGAGCGGCTCTTTATGGTTTTGGACTTGATTTCTCCCATTCTGCCCCGTTTCACCGTACTAGCCTTTTTAGAAAGAAAAATAGGTGCCTCGGCTATGCGAAGCGAAATCATCAGATGCCTGTTATTTCTTTCTTTCTTTCTTTTTAACAAGTATAGCTATAGCTTGATTTTTAATTTTTCATTAGTGCGCGTTTGTGGCCCGTAACGGTCTCCGCGCCGAGGGGACGCGGGCGTGCACAAGGCCCATCCGCCTCCCCGTTCGTCCCCTCCTGCCCCTTCCCTCCAAGCCGGCTTCCCCTCCCCGTGTGCAACCTCTATTTCCATGTTTTCCTTCAATTCTTTGGTCTTTGAAGTCCTTTTCCCTTCGCTCTCCCCGCGTCTCTTGTTCCCCTTCCCGCTCGAGCAGGGCTCTCCTGCGTCTTCGTGTCTGCCCTCCGTTTCGCTCCTTATTTATGCTTTGGGTTTTCACACACGGAAACAGTGTGCTGTTTAGACTTGTGTGTCTGATTTATTTCACTTAAGATTATAACCTCCAGGTCCGGAGACAAGTTCTTCCCACCTTTTTGTTGTTGTTGTTCTTGGTTTGTTGTTGTTGTTATTGTTTGTTTGTTTGTTTGGTTGGTTTTTTTGAGACAGGGTCTTGCTGTGTAGCTCAGGCTGGCCTCAAACTCACAGCAACCCTCCTGCCTCAGCCTCCAGAGAGCTGGGGTGACAGGCATGCACCACCACGCCCAGCTAAGTTTGTTCAGTGTTTGAGCCAGAAGGTTTAAAGGTGAAGTGTCTTAGTCCTCTGACGGGAACTGGGCAGTGGGCACCTCGAGCAGACCCACGGGAAAGAGGACTGGGGTGGTAGGGTGGTTGCCCCACCCTCCGAGTCCTCCGTCCCCAGCCCCGTGCTGCAGGTGTGCAGGGGACGGAGCCGGGCGCAGGCTGGGCCCCCTTCACGCCCGGATGCCTTGCAGGGAGGGTTAAGTGGCTGCCCTGAGAATTTCAAACCGTGCATTTGCACGTCAACGACCTCGGCTGTTATTCACCGGAGTACAGAACCAGCCTGCAGTGGAAGCTGGAGCAGCGAGACGCAGAGGGCCGCTCAATCAGCGCGGGCTTCCCTGCCGCCGCGCAGTGCGTCACCTGGGGCTGGGGCGCCGCCTCGGCCTGCTCCCCTCTGCCGCACGCTCCGGGACACCGCATCCGCAGCTGCGTCCTCTCCCACCCCATCCCACCACAGGGACAGACAGACTCTGACCCTCTGTTCCGCCAGCCTGGCTCCTCCCCTGTGGCCTGCGGCCTGCGGCCTCTCCGGGGCTGCTGCGGAAGGACCTGCCCTGGGCGCCAGGCTTGGCTTGTGCCAAGACGGGACCCGGCCGGGTGACTGCAGGGAGCTGTGGGAGACCTGGGCCTCCGGGGAGCCTCTGAAGGGCCCCAATGTGCGCACAGCTCACCTTGCTTCTCTTTGGAGAAACTGAGGTGTCAGGGTGGGCCACCAGGCCGCAAGCACCGCAGTGTCCTCTCTGACCTCCACCCTCCTGCCTCAGCCTCCTGAGTGCTGGAATTATAGGTGTGCACTAGCACACCTAGCTGGATGGAAACATCTTTTCTTATGGGTTTTAGATTCTTAGAGAATGAGGAACAGCTAGCTTATTTCCCGTACAATTTAGAACTGTCTTTTACTTATACAGACTCTTCTTTTTTCATAGAAAACAGTTTCAAACTCGCTTTTCTTTTGTTATTATTGTAAAGATCTATAAAGCCTGCTAACCTTTTTCTAATTAATTTTTATTTCTCTGAGCACGTGTTTGCAGCACGCAGGGATCCCTCCATCCTGGGGAGTTGACACAGACAGGACACGTCCCTAGTCTGTCCTTGCCCCTCCCCCTCCCCATCCCCCCATCTCTTGGCCCCTCCCGTTGCACAGTCTCCCCTCCCCCTCCCGGGCTTCTCCACCAGCCTCGGACTCCCTGGACACGGCCTTCGATGAGGCCCCGGAGACAACGCCCTCTGCCCTCCGTGCATTCCGGAGATGATCTTGTCGGAGCTGGGAACAAGGCGGCCCCCTGGGGCGGTCCCAGCGGAGAGCCCCTGGGGGCTCAGAGGAAGGAGCTTGTGGGCCACCCACACCCTGAGGAAGGGAGGACAGCCCCTTGCATGTGGCACCTCGGGCAGCACCCCGGACGTCTGTCCCTTGGCTGACTGTCACTCTGGGCCTTCATGGGGCGCTCTGCTCCCCTTTGGGAAGGAGGGGGAAGACGAGTCCACACTCCAGGAACCCAGGGCAGCTAGTTGACATTTTCTGCTTAGCAGGTGCTGACTCAGTGATCATCAGAGCTGATAAAAATCCCCTCCAAGGATGGGTTTCCGAGAAACACCCGGAGCGCTCCAGCCAAAGGCCGAGCTTGCCCGTTCCCCCAGTCTCGTCAGAGTTGGGGGTTTCAGGCCTTGGCACAGGGCGCTGGTCAGAGAGAAGGCCTGGGTGTCTGTCCCTGGCCCTGCCTTCCGCAGCCCACCCTCTCTCACACAGTCACCCGGATGGAACACGAGTCGTCCTCCTACGACCCCAAGATTCGATGTCCCACGTCGCCCCACACGTGCAGCCACCCGCACCGACGCTGAGCCTCGCGCAGCTGGGCTCCCTGTCCGCGCGCTCCGGAGCTGTGCCCACCCCTCCCCACTTGTGTCCTTTTCTCTTTTCCTTACATTTTAACACGCCTTTCTTCCCTGGAAAGAGCCAAGAAAAATATCACAGACGCAGGTTTTAAGTGAGCAGAGCAGAGCGAGGGCAGGCTGACGGGCGGCACCACAGCGACCGAGACGGGAGGCCCGCGCGGGCGGGCGCCGGGACCACAGCCGCCTCCGGGTCCTGCGGGCGTCGTCCCCGGCCCCTTCGCCAGGCGGGTTCCCGCAGCGCGCGGCCGTCCTGTGGGGAAGCCAGGGCCGCCCCAAGAGGACGGGCCCCGAGCGCCCGGGGCACCGCAGCACAGGACCCCCACCCCGGGACCCTTCGTGGCCAGTGTGAGCCCTGGGTTCACTCCGGGCGAGGGAGGCCGCGTGCTCGCAGCCGCTTTCTTCCTCTCCTCCTCCACCTCGGGCACCGGCAGGGCCGGGCCGCAGGCTGCGGCTGTGCTCTGGTCACCAGCAAGGCCGGCAGAGGACACTCAGAGACCACGGCCTCGGGCTCTGTCCAGCTCGCCGTCCCGCCTTTCCTCCTCCTCCAGCACCCGGGAGTCTCCAGCGGACGATGCCGGTGGGGACGCAGATTCCCGGGACCCTCCCGGGCCATGGCCGCGGCCAGCTCCTCGTCAGAACATCAGCGTGCTGCGACTCGGAGGACCCCGCCATGGGGTGGACGGCATCGTGGCTCTGGCCACTGGGCCCGTGCAGGCCGGGGCGGAGAGGCACTGGCGCAAGGCCCCTTCTCCCATCAGCACGCAAGGCCAGCCCTTCTCTCTCCGGCTTTGGGCTCATGGATTTCACCAACCACAGGTGGAAGGTATCGGGGGAAAGAATTGTGTCTGCACAGAACGTCTGCGGGCGCCTCTCCCCCATCATTATTCCCACCTCAGTGACAAAGCTCAGCGGCTGTTCACCTTGCTTGTCCATTGGATCGGGTATTTTAAGCATCTAGGCCTGATTTAAAATACACAGGAGAATGCAGTTCGATGTGAATTCTAATCCACTTGATATAGGGACTTGCGTCAGGGAGTCCTGGGCCCAAACCCAGGGCTCCCAAGGAATAGCAGGGAGCCTGGCTCCGAGACCCATCCCTTTTCAGAGGGCTGAGCTCACCAGCAGCTTGGGGATAGAACCAGGCACCGTAGGGAGGAGGGCGAGGAGGAGGAGGGTGAAGAGGAGGAGGAGGACGAGGAGGAGGAGGATGAGGAGGAGGACAAGGAGGAGGAGGATGAAGAGGAGGAGGAGGAGGAGGAGGGTGAGGAGGAGAAGAAAGAGGTGCAGGAGGAGGAGAGAAGGAAGAACTCGTCCTGCGGCTCTCTGGGCCGAGGTCTTCCCAGCAACGCTTCCCCGTGGTGCAGGGGCCGTGGAATTCCTGTGCCCGTGGGGCTGATCGCCCGGGAAGTGACAGCCCTGCAGGAAGAGCCCATGGCAGGGGTGAGGGAGACTGTGGTGCCCCCGGGGGGACAGGAGCAGGCCAGGGACACTTCCTGGGATCCAGAGGGAATCCGAGCCACTAGGCTCCCCCTTGGACACACACTGGAAATGGCAGAGTCTGGAGACGCCGGCAGCAAGGTGTTCACGTGGCAGCAGCAAGCGACGTGTGCAATCTGTCTCCCCAGTCTGGCCCTGCTGTCTCGGCCGGCCAGGCTGGCGCTGTGCCCCAGGGCCCCCCAGTTGCTCCTGGGTGCCCCCCAGCATGACCGTGCATCCATTCAAAGCCTCTGTCACCACAAACCCACCCAGGTGGTGTCTGGGAAACTGGTTTTCTGAGGAAGTCAGAACACATCGCCATGTCCACGCCCTGGACACGGTGGCCAGGGGATGAGGGCAGAGGAGGCAGGTCCCCGCTTCCTAGGAGAGCCCCGAAAACCTCGGGTCAGGCGCCTGAAGGCCACCCCGCCTCATCCTTGGAGCC